>BSBK01006929.1:210000-338783 GCA_027943335.1 Chamaecyparis obtusa | reverse complement strand
AAAAGAAGATAGAAGAGGAGAAAAATAAAGAAGATGAAAAGAAGAAACAAGAGGAGAAGAATAAGAAAGAAGAGGAGAATAAAATGAAAGAAAAATATAATATAAAGGAAAGAAGAAGAGAATAAAAAGAATGAACAAGAGGAGAAGAAGAATGAGGAAGATAAGAAGAAGAAAGAAGAAGAGAGAAGAAAACACAAGATAAACTTGTGTATAGATAGTCCATGGAAGCCTAATATGAGAGTATTAAGGAAAAGTATTGTTGAAAAAGGTAAACTCAATAAATTGCAGAGATTTTATGATAGGTGTGATCCTTATGATAAAATCCTTATTGAAGACATAGTATTTAAGAATATACTGATTTCAAAAAGAAATTGATTGAGATAGTTGGAAGTAATCCCGATGAAACTATATGATAGGCATGAGGTTATAAAATAGTGAACACTAAAAGAGGATGTATAGATAAGAATAAAAGCTATTGAGAACATGTTACTAGTTATATCATTTGATGAGAATGAGAGGATTCCTAAAAGAATTGAAACCCCAACTGAGAATAAAATCTAGACTGATTAAGATTGTGGTGAGGAAATATAATGAGGTAATTGAGGACACACACAAGGACATTGAAAAAGTCTTGGTGGGTGTTCAATATGAGAATTATACACCTCCTAAGCCTAAGGCTACTGAGACTAAAACAATCTTTTAGGTAGATTCATCTAAGGTAGCTGAGGTAAACACTGATACATCCAAGGATGAAGAAGATGATAGTCAATTTGTAATTATAGTAAAGCAACCAGATTTATTTATTACTAGTGTTCCTATAACTGTAGACACCTCAAAGGATACTAGTGCACCTTGTGTGAAGGGAATATAGATACTATACCTAATTTTGATTGAAGTAAAGAAAAATAAATATAAAAAATATTGAGGAAGATCTCTATAGGAGTAAAGAGAAAGAAAGAACTATTGAGGTAGAGAAAGAATCTGAGAATAAGGTTAAAGTAAAACATGACACTCTTACAACCAATTTGTTTAGCTTTATTGTTGTCAAGTGGAGACATAACCTTGAGTACAAATGTAGAGAGCATGGATGAAGATAAGATGATGAAGCTATCCTACATTGCATTTGTCAAGGGCAAAGAGATATTAGAGTAGAAAACTGAGAAGAAGTCTAGGGTATTGGAAAGGGTAGTTGATACTATCAATAAACTCCTACCTCTACCTTTTACTTTCCAAGGAAAGGCCATTGCAAATAACTAAACAAATCTTTATATGACTTTGATAGTCACTTTGAGTCTTTGGAAAATATCCTTGAGGTAAAAGATGAGAAAAATTATTTGGAAAAGAAGCTAGAGGAAGTATGCAAGTTTATTTCATGGGACTTGGGCATACTAAGAAACACTATTTCTATAGTGAAGACCTATGTATCAAATGGAAGGAATTTATACACTTATTGTGTAAATCCTATGAGAAACCTTTAGAACATAGATGACATTATTGTACATGATAGGAAGACAGTAGACAAGTTGGTACATAGTTGTGAGACCTCCTCACACACTATTTTAGAGCTAGACAAGGAAGTGTCCATATTGCTAGATAAGAAAAGTGTGTTGTAGACAAAGAAATGGAGAGTTATGGGAATATTTCATGTGCTAAAGAGTTTAATCATTCCTAATCTATCCATTCTTGAGATACACCTTTCTAACATGGAGAAAACAACAAAGATCCTCATAGAAAGCATGCCTATACAGTTCAAGGGAGCAAAAATATCATAATTTTTACTGAATGGACTAATCTATGTGGTTCATATTTTGGACAAGACCTAGATGAATGAGGCAAAGATCTTGAAAATATCTTTTCAATATTTACTTCACATGGTCTGAATTTTGGTGAGCAATTGTTCAAATTTTTGTTATATAGAGATTCTACATTTTTGTATACTTTTTCCATTGATGTCAAAGGGGGAGTAGTAGATGTTAGAAAGTAAAGTCCACCAAGATAACTAAGAGGGGGGAAGGAGGTAGGGTGAATCAGTTATCAGATAATTATAACTTTTATCATCTTCAACAACATTAAACCATGTAAGCAATATTATTACCAACCATAGAAAGATATTCATACACAATAACACAATGACACAAAATATGTTGACTAGGGAACCTCTTGATCAAAGAGTAAATCCCGGTGGGAATGATGCCCACAAAAGATGCACTAATATGAATATTCCTTATGAAAGGATGGACTTTTTTAGGAGTCTTATGAAATACATTCAGTACATATGAATCCATGTTAGGAGATTTTGAATCCGTATTAAAAGATTATAACCCTGTTAAGAGTTATGGAAGACAGAAGGACCCACTTCCAAAACATCTTTAGAGTAAGATCACTAAACACACTATCCAAATATGTTACCTCTTCTCTGACTATGCCCAACTGCACTCACTGTTACACCAGATCTGAAATTCAGATCTCTGTACTTCACATGTCTTCCTTCACAATTCGCTTTCACATTTAGCTCTTTTCTTCACTTTACATTCATCTACACATATAAAACAAGGAAAACATTCCTTCCTTTATACCACACTCAAATAATTACAAATGAATCAGCATAAAATTACAAAATAAAAGTTTCCACATGCTACATCAATTAAAATACACAAAATTATCAGCTTCCAAATACAATAAATCTTCACTCATGTGACCTCAAAGTTTTCATTTTCATCCACATCACTATCAATGTGTCTTCAAGTTCCCTTTAACTACACAAAACTAGATTCCATCTCGATTAGGTGATATCATCCAATTTCCACAAACCACTACTTAGGAACACTACCTAAATACTGCTTCCACCAAAATGCTCATAACTTCCATGAATAAAATAATTAATGTATGTGCTCTTAACCATAGACATATAAAATATCAAAGAGTATATCCTCAACATTTCATAGCTCCAATTGCAATATCCCACGTGTGCTGATTCAAACTCTGTCTGCTTCTCTGCAAGTCTCCAGAAGATCACTATGTTGACATCAATGACAATCATAGTCATGAATGGAACAACAAATGCTAAAAAATGGCTGCCAAACATTTAGCATTCATTCCAAAGAATCTCCCCCATTGGCATTGATGGCAACATAGATGAAAAAACATCCAAGGTTCCAAAAATCCAATACTGCAATACTGCTACTCCAAGTCCTCTTCATCAATCAAATCTTGCTTCATTTTTCTATTCAGATAGTAAAAATAGTTTTTTTTCATGTTCACTTCTCCCCCCATTGAAATCAATGACAAAAATCTCATCATTATGTCAACAACAACTCCAAAGTCAAAAGACACTATTCAAAAAATACATTCACTAGAGTCCTCATGACTCAGCTCAGATACACATAGTCCCTCATAGAGGAAGTACCAAGATTCAATCCAGAAGAAAGATAAGGCTCATATACCACTAGATGGATGTAACCAACTACATCACTTCTTATAAGTAGGCTAGGGCATAACCCCAAGCATACGTCTCTGATACTCAAATGTATCCTTAGGCAAAGGCTTTGTAAATATATCTGCTATATGCTCCTTTGTACTTATGTACTCAAGTCTAAATTCTTTCTTAGCAAATTTCTCTCTTACAACATGATACTTGATCTCTATATGCTTTATCTTAGAATGTAATACAGGGTTCTTAGACATACTAACTGTGCTGGTGTTGTCACAATGTATGACAATCAGTTCAACAAACTTTATTCCAATATCCTTCAGCATTTGCTTCATCCAAATTATCTAGTTATAATTGTTTGCTGCTACTACATATTCTACTTTTGTTGTGCTCTGTGAGATACAATTCTGCTTCTTTCTTAACCAAGAAACCAATCTTCCTCCAAGGAAAAATGCTCCACCACTGGTGCTTTTCTTATCATCAAAACTGCCTCCCCAATCAGTATTTGTATATGCACATAGGGTAAAATCATCAAATTTTTCATACCACAATCTATAGTCTATTGTGCCTCTTAAATATCCCAGCATCCTCTTTACTACTGCATAATGTGATTCTCTAGGTTCAGCTTGAAATCTTGCTATAATTCCAACTGTATTTCTTCTGTTCCACTGGAGGAGTCTCATCTGTGCTAGATAACTTATGTCCAGTTACCATAGGTGTTCCAACTGGTTTACAATTCTCCATTCCAAATCTTTTCAACAAGTCATTCAGGTACTTTGTCTGACTTACAAAGATACCATCATTGTTCTGTGTTATCTGTAATCCCAAAAAGTATTTCATTTCATTAGCAACTTTGTCACTAGCTTCATCTTCTCCTCCAAAAATAATGTCATCAACAAAAATAAATATAACCAACAAACCATTTTTAATCTCTTTTGTGTACAAATTACTATCAATTGTTCCTTTTGTAAATCCCAACTTTAACAAATACTTGTCCAGTCTTGCATACCAAGTTCTAGGTGCTTGTTTTAGTCCATATAAAAATTTCTTCAATTTACATATCATGTCTCCTTCTTGACTCAAAGGAAAACCTTCAGGCTACTCAGTGTAGACTTCTTCCAATTCTCCATTCAAAAATGTTGACTTCACATCCATCTGATATACTTTGAATTTCTTCTAAGCTGCATAGGTCAAAAACATTCTTACTACTTCAATTCTTGCAACAGGTGCAAAGGTTTCTTCATAGTCAATTCCTTCTTTTTGTGAGTATCCCTTACATATGAATCTTGATTTGTTTCTTACTACTTCTCCTTGTTCATTCATCTTGTTTCTAAATACCCATTTAGTTCCAATAACATTCTTGTCTTTAGGTCTAGGGACCAATTCCCATGTCTTGTTCTTTTCAATCTCATCTAGTTCTTCTTTCATAGCATTAGTCCAACTTTCATCTTCACAAGCTTCACTAGTAGTTTTAGGTTCAATTTGATAAATTAAACATAATTTTTCTTGTACTCTATTCCGAGTTAGAACTCCTCTTTTGATGCTTCCAATAATTTGTCCAATAGGGTGATTTCTAATCAAACTCTTGCTAGGTGTCACGGTCTCAGATCTCACTTCACGTGTAGGTTCTTCAATGACTTCCCTATGGATTTCATTCAACAAATAACTATCAGTCTCATGAAATAATTCAATAGATCTAGTGTTAGGTTTGGGATGAGCTTCTTCATCTGATTCATAATCAAGCATTCTTTCCTGAATTTTTAACTTTTCATCAACTTTAACATTTGCGCTTTCAACAATAGTCTTAGTTCTTTTATTGTAACATCTATAGGCTTTGGTTTTCAAAGAATATCCAAGAAATATGCCTTCATCACTTCTAGGATCAAACTTTCGAATATCATCATCTCTCTTTATATAACATTTGCTTCCAAAAATTCTAAAATACTTAATTGAGGGTGCATGTCCAAACCATAATTCATAGGGTGTCTTGTCTGTATCTGCTCTGATTTGTACTCTATTCATTGTATATACTATTGTGTTCATTTCTTCTCTCCAGAATATCTTCACCAAATCATTCTCAAATAAGATAGCTCTTGCTGCTTCAGTCACTAATCCGTTCCTTCTTTTTGCAATACCATTTTGTTCAGGTGTTCTAGAGGCTGAGAACTGTCTCTTAATGCCATTTTCTTCACAAAAGGTGTTAAACTCTCTAGAAGTAAATTCTCCACCTCTATTAGATCTCAAACATTTAATATTCATTCCAGATTCATTCTCAACTTTATTCTTAACAATCTTAAACTTATCAAATGCTTCAGACTTTTCTTTAAGAAATGCAATCCACATCATTCTTGTAAAATCATCAACAAGAATCATAAAATACCTTTCTCCATATAATCCTCTAGTCCTAATAGGACCGCTTAAATCTGTATGAACAATTTCTAGTTTTTCTGCAGATGTAAACTTCTTACTGGGAAAAGAACTTCTCTTTTGTTTAGTCATCACACATTCTTTGCAAATCATGTTAGTAGGCTTCATAATTTTAGGCAAATCTCTTACTGCAAGTGTAGTACTTACTTTCACAATGTTGTCAAAGTTTATATGAAAAAATCTTCTATGCCAGAACCAACTATCATCAATTTTAGTAATCAAACATGTCATCTCAGTAGGATTCAACTGAAATACATTACCTATGGTTCTAGATCTAGTTCCAATCAGATTTCCATCTTTATCCTTTATCACACAAGTTTTCTCAGTAAACCAAACTTGATATCCCTTATCAACTAACTATCCAACACTCAAAATATTATGTTTCAATCCATCCACAAAATAAAAATCATCAGTATTAGTCTTTCCATCAAGAGTAATAGATCCTATACCTTTAATCAAGCAAGGTGCATTGTCTCCAACTCTAACAACTCCTCCATCATATTCATTAAACTCTATGAATTTTTTCATGTCTCCAATCATTTGATGTGAACAACCACTATCTATAATCCAATCATCTTTCTTTTCAACTTGAGAAACTAAGGCTTTTTATTCCTTAACATCAGTTTCAAGATTCTCTTCTTTAATTGTTACAAATCCTATGTCATCATTATTCTAAGTATCACTTTCACATAGAGTTCTCTCTATACTAGCTTCAAGATCTTCATCATTGGCATAATAAAATTCCTTAGATCTTCTAGGTTTGAAATTGTTTCTGTACTTTTTAACTCTCTTAGGACATTTAGATGCAAAATGACCATATTCTTGACAAGTCCAACATTTAAAAATTTTCTTACCATCTGGTTCTCTCTTCACAAGCAAGACAATACCTTCTTCAATCTTCTTGTCTTCTTCATTTCTAGATCTATTGCTACTAGCATAATCTCCTCTCACACTGATGCTTCTTAACAAAGTAGGGTGAACACTAAGAGCACTAAATGTTGTCTCCATTCTAGGTAAGTCTCCTGATAACCTTAGGTTCATCTTTTCTACTTACAATCTTCCAAGAAGAGTCTCTCTTGTAAAGTTTTTAGTATAAGGTATAACTTGTTCAATCATCTATGTTGTCTACTTAAATACAGGAGTTAATGTCCTCAGAATTTTCCATATCACTTCATTCTTTGTCTTTGTTCCTCCATAAGATTTTATTCCTATAACAATTTCTGACATTCTACCAATATATCTTCTAACAAATTCATCTTCCAACATTCTTATATCTTCAAATGCACATATCCAATTATGTAACCTAGCTATTTTTGCATGTTCATCACCTTCAAAATTAGAGTGTAAAGCTTTCCAAAATTGATGAGATTTTTTCAAACATTTTACTTGACTATACTCATTCTTCGGAAGGGCTATCAAAAGTGCTTCTCTTGCAAGTATGTTACACATTAATAAATCTCTCTCGTTAGTAGTACATGTTTCAAGATTTTCCTCTTCAATGATAGTCTTATCATTCTTTGTAATCAACCAATAACCTGGTCCTAAACATAGTAGGTGTGTCTTCATCTTTTCTTTCCAGCTGTCAAAATTTACTCCATCAAACTTAGGGCTTTCTTTCCTGAAATTCACCATGGATCTCCTTAAGCTGTTAAACTTCTTTTTCAAGGACATGTCGCTCTGATACCAATTTTTAGAAAGTAAAGTCCACCAAGATAACTGAGAGGGGGGGGTGAATGATTTATTAGATAATTATAACTTTTATCATCTTCAACAACATTAAACCATGTAAGTAATATAATTACCAACCATAGAAAGATATTCATACACAATAACACAATGACACAAAATATGTTGACTAGGGAACCTCCTGATCAAAGAGTAAACCCCGATGGGAATGATGCCAAAAAAAGATGCACTAATATGAATATTCCTTCTGAAAGGATGGACTCTATTAGGAGTCTTATGAAATACATTCAGTACATATGAATCTCTATTAGGAGATTTTGAATCCCTGTTAAAAGATTCTAACCTTGTTAAGAGTTATGGAAGACAGAAGGACCCACTACCCAAATAGCTTCAAGGTAAGATCACTGAACACACTATCCAAATAATCTTTATATTAATCAATAGAATAATTTGTTACCTCTTCTCTAACTATGCCCAACCACACTCACTGTTACACCAGATCTCAACTTCAAATCTTTGTACTTCGCATGTCTTCCTTCATAATTTGCTTTCACATTTAGCTATTTTTTTGACTTTATATTCATCCACACACATAAAAAAAGGAAAGCCATTCCTTCCTTTATACCACACTCAAATAATTACAAATAAGTCGGCATACAATTACAAAATAAAAGTTTCCACACACTACATAAAAAATACACAAAACTATCGGCTTCCAAATACAATAAATCTTCACTTGTGCGACCTCAAAGTTTGCACTATCATCCAAATCACTATCAATGTGTCTTGATCTTCCCTTTAACTATGCAAAACCAGATTTCATCCTGATTATGAGATATCATCTGATTTCCACAAACCGCTACTCAGGAACACTGCATGAATACTGCTTCCACCAAAATGCTCATAACTTCCATGAATAAAAGAACTAATGTCTGTGATTTTAACCATAGAAATATAAAATATCAAAGAGTATATCCTCAACATCACATAGCTCCAACTACAATATCCCATGTGCGCTAATTCAAAATCTATCTACTTCTTTGCAAGTCTCTAGAAGATCACTGTGTTGACATCAATGACAATCATAGTCATGAATGCAACAAATGCTACAAAATGGCTGCCAAAAATTTAGCATTCATTCCTAATAGTAGACATGAAAATTTTACTAGAGGAGATAAAAGAGATATAAGGGAGATAAGAGAATATAAGAATAAGTAAAGTTTTCACTTATTATTTTGATATTGAGCACTTAGTCATTTTTTAGTAAGTGTTGCCATCAATGCAAAAGGGGGAGATTCTTATAAAATGGTCCATAAAGGATTGTATAGAGGTATTAATTTATGGAAAAAATACTCATATGAAAAGTTTCTTAGAATTGAACACATTTTTGGTATTAAGGTCTTGAAAAAATGACTAAGTCTAGGAAGAAGTTTACTGGGTAAAAGAGTGCAGTTTTGGGAAATGAGCATTGTAAATGATAAACTAAGTCATGAGAACTTAGAAAAAGGTATTTTGGGATTTGGTAGACCATTAGTTAAGGTATCTTGTGTTTTTTATTTCAACGATGAGAGTTATAGATAGTTGAAATCATTTGATGACAATAAAGCAACGATACATACTAGTTGAATGGTTGCGATGATTGAGGGAGTATAACAAAGAATCTAGACATGATAAGTTGTATTTGGATTGGGTCTTATCCTAATTTTGTTAATGTATTATCACCAAATTTTTATTTGATATTTGGATAAGATTTGGTCATGTTTTGTGATACATTTGTGAGCCAACTAGTTGAGGAATTGAGTATATATATGAAGAGGTTTTGAGAAGAAAAGTATGTATGGGATATGATCAAATACATGGATGCATTGTGATGTTAGGATAAGATAAAAAGTGAATCAAGATATAATTGGGACTAATTAAGCATAAAATATGCTTTTATAAGTTTAGTTTTGATAAAGCATTGTAATAGAGACAAATTCCTAATTAATGTGCTCATTATATACCCTTAATAGGGTTTTGTTTTCCTTTAACAAGGAAATGTACTAATGTAATACACAACTCCTAGGTCTCCTAGTAGGGACATAATAATTTTAGTGCATAATTTGGGGGTATCATCTCTATCGGGGTTTTCCCTTGGACAAGGTTCCTTGTGAACAAAACATGGTGTTATGAGTTATGTGTTTTATGCTTATGTTATTTTCATTTCATTTATTATATGGTTAAGTTGGAAATTACTAAATTTGAATATAAAGTGTTGTAATAATGATTTACCCACCCTCTTAGTATTACCTAATCCTAACACTAACATAATCCTACCAACTCTTCTTTTGATAGGGAAAGCATCCTTGTGTGCATCAACAAAAGATTTAATTTCACTAACATCTAATCTAGTATTACACTCTATCAATGATTTCTCTCTTACTTCATTATTAATGCCTAAAGAAGTCTTCCATCTCCCATGTATTACATCAAATTTTTTTTTAGAAATATGACCTCTAATTTTTGTAGGACCTCTATTGAAAATTTTCATAATCTTTATAACTGCAGTTTCTAGTATTTTCTTGATCTGATCACTATGAAATAAATCACACTTCCTAGAAACTCTACCTAATCCTCTAGAAGTTTCAATAGCCTATGTAAATTCATCAATGGAAATTCATGTATAATTTTTACCTACTTCCTTTATCTCTTTCACTTCCTTATCCCAAAGGGGTGTCCTCATCATCATCCTTTGTTGACATAGCCTTTTGTCTAGTTGATGAAGATTTGGTGCCTTTAGCTTCTCTTGCTGGTGTTCTTCTTGTAGGAATCACTAATGAGGTCTTTTTAGGAGTCTTCTTTTCTTCCTACTTCACCTTCCTCTTATATATTTCATTGTGTGTTGTTGTTGTTGCCTCTACCAGTTGTATAGATGAGGTTGAAGGTGCCTCTTGTGTTTCTTGTGATGTCAAACTTTCTTCTCCAAATGTTCCAAATGTCTATCATTCTCATCTTGATGTAGAAGCATCCTAGGATTCTTGGCAATCTCGTATCAACCCAAAATATGTTTATCTTTGAAGGTAGATTATTAGTTTTGATCTTGGTTTGGAGAGTTCTTGCTTAGTTTGAGAGACTGGTTTCTTGGTTTATGTGGTTATTGAGGTGCTCGGTCTTTGAAGAATGCTTAGTGACTAAAGGTGTCAGTTTACTAGCACTTGGTAATAACTATGTTCCTTGGTCATGCCTGGCATGGTCGGTTGACTAGTGCTTGGTTATTTCCTCTGATGCTCAGTGTTCTTGCTTACCTCCTAGATTATTTGGATGAATCAGCTTGGATGACTAGTGCATTTAATTTGGGTCGTGCTCCTTGAGTTATGGATTTACCATTGGACATACGGGGACCTAGATCTAGCATGTTGCATTCTTCTATGTAGATTTGATGATTTTTGGGGCCATCTTTTGAAGAGTTTATTTATTTTGTAAGGCTATGTCAAAGCAAAAAGATGTTTTAGCATTTATTATTTTCTTTAGGGATTTAATTGTTCCATCATCTGAATTGTGGCTGGGAATCAATATTTATAGGATGCTTGGGTAGTTTTTTTGGGGAATTAGATCACTGGAAGGAAGGTTAGTAGCCTACAAGCTTAGGAGTAGGAAGATTGCTTGGAAAGTTTAACTACAAGTTCAGATCTTTCCTAGGTGCCTACCAGTGTGTTGCCTATTGAAGACCTAGACGAGTTGGATGCTGATGTTGGGGAAAATATTTAGATCCTACAAGATCTTGTAGATTGATACTTGCTTTGTAATTGGTCATAATCGAGAAGGCCTTATAGCCTGGCACATTGCATGTGATAGGTGTTTTCATGAATAAAGACTTCTGTTTCATTGTAGATCTATTGTTTTTATTGTGTATTTCCACTGCATATTGGTTTGGTTGCAAGGTTGGTCAGTCCTTAATTGGATCCACCCACCTTGACTGCATTAGGTGATATCAAAGTGAGGTTTGTTCCTATTTGAGAGAAGTTTGTTCCTATTGGAGCTGAGTGGATCTTGTGTACCTAGATCTTGATTTGAAGATGCCTCCAAGGAGAAATCATGAGATCTCTAAAAAAGAAGAATCTACTGGTGAATTATGTCTTGATGATTTTAGGGCTTTGCAGAAACAAGTGCAAGACCTGCAAGAGGAATTGAGAAAGAAGAAGCCTACCTTGAAAGAGGATAGTGATGATGAATCTGAGGAAGATCATTTTCAAGAAGCTATAGAAGAAGCTAGAGATTCTGAGGAGAATCTAATTCTGAAAGCTATGTCTAAGATTGGGAAGAGACCTAAGATTAAAGTTTCTTCATTTGCTGGAAGCCTTAGGACCAAAGAATTGATTGATTGGATCAATGAGATTGATGAATACTTTGAGTATGAAGAAATGGAAGATCTTGATAGGGTTAGATTTGTAAATACTAAGTTGAAAGGTCATGCAAATAACTAGTGGAGAGAAGTTCAGCTGGAAAGAGGTAGAAGAGGAAAAGAGAAGATCACTAAGTGGAACCAACTGGTTGACAAGTTGAAGAAACAATTCATTCTGATGGATTATGAATTGGACATGTTTAAGAAGATGCAAGCTTTGAAATAGACTAAAAAATTGGTATGGGGGTATACTGAGGAGTTTTATAGAATCCTAATTAGGACTGGTTATTCTAAAGATGATAAAGAAAAGATTGCTAGGTATGTCAATGGTTTGAGATCTAGTATTTAGGAAGAGTTACTTACTGTGTGGATGACAAAAATCAGTAATGCTTACTAGATGGCATTAAAGATTGAAGAGAAGATAAATAGGAAGTATGAAGGAAAGAAGAATAGTAGGAACTAAGGTGGTAAAACTAGTGAGACTATTGCTGAGAGTAGTGTGATAGAGAATCCTAAGCCTGATGTAGGATCTAACAGTGGTCAAGTTACTAAGAATGCTGGACAAAGAGGAAGGTGGAAGAATGAGTTCACCGATACTTGCTATAACTATGGTGAAGCTGGTCATAGAAGTTGGCAGTGTCCTAAGAAGAGAGTTGCATTAGTTGCTGAAGAAGACATTGAGAATGTTCTTGAGAAAGGAGAATGTCTTGTCACTAGGAGATTGGCTGCATGTGTTCTTGAACTGGTGCAAAGAAGAAATTTGTTCAGAACTAGATGTAAGTGCAAGGATAAGGTATGTAATGTCTTAGTTGATGGTGGCATTTCTAAAAACTTTCTTTTAGATGAAATGGTTAGTAAGTTGAATTTGGAAAGAAGGAAGCATCCTAATCCTTACCAGATTAGTTGGGTAGAAGATGTTTCTAAGGTTAGAGTTGAAGAACAATACTTGGTTAAGTTTCAAATTGGATCTTACCATGATGAGATATTATGTGATGTATTCCCTTTGGATGTCTATCATCTATTGCTCAGTAGACCTTGGCAGTTTGACAAAAATGTTTTATTTGATGGTCGTGCTAACACCTATGTGGTTAGGCTTGAAGGAGCTCGACATAAGCTGATACCTTTATAGGAGATAGGGGTTAAGGGATGTGGAGTTATCAAGTGTTGTCCTTATGATAAATGATGAAGGGTACTCCCCTTAATACCACAAACACATAATAGAAATAGAGAAACAACAACAATTTGCAAGAACAGAAAATGGGCTTCTTATTATCTCCACAAGTGTGGAATTACAAATTTCATAATTACAATATGTAAAGCCACATGGGAATTTGCCTTACAATATTCTATAGGAAAAAGCCTTGAATCAATACCCAGATCTACTACCCAGAACTACCCCAAACTGCCTAAGACAACACTATAGCCTTCCTTATATAGGCAATTTTCCACCACTTGGGAAGGTTCCAAAATTTTAGCCAACAAGGCCGACCAAACTTAGAATTATTTTATTTTACAATTTATTACATCAAAGTCAGCTCAAAATAACTTTTGAAACCCAAACAAAAATTTTCAAGGAAAATCATTTTCCACCATTTCAGGTGACCCAACTTCTAAAGACCATAAGTCATTACCAGTTTACCTGATTGACTATTATAACCCCATTCTAGAAAGGCCATGAAGTGCTCTATAGGCCCTACTAGTGTAAGTGCTTGTCACCCAAATTTTCAACCTCATTTGGGCCCTCTAAAGCCTTCAAAACTGAGTTCAAAGTTTTTGTACCCTGTTGCCAATACTAAAAATCTTCAATATCTATAAAGCTAGACTTGATCTATCAATGAAACTTTACTGGTAGGCTGATATGACCAAGAGGAACCTCCAGGGAAGAAATCATAACATTCTGAGATCAGATGACCAACTTACTAAAAATAGAAAGTTTCCATAAATAGCTACTCTGCACAAGATAGACCTTATTGAATACAAAAATAGAAATATTTTTGGGTGATGCAAGATTGTTCTTACACCCAGGATGCTCCTACATCAAACACCTGGGGTAATTTGAGAAGTTACCCTATCACAACTTAGGTGTGTAGAGGAAAACCAAGACAATTAACCTCCTCCTTTGTTAGCCATGATGAATCTTCAACAGGTCATCCTTTCCACTTAACCAGATATTCTTCATATGTCATGTTCTTTGTGCTTCTACCAACATGACTATCCCGTATGTCTTCATTCTCCTTGTTATCTTAACTGGTTGCTGAAATACTCCACTATACTGCTGTAACCTCATCTTGAACACCTCCTTCATGATACTTTGTCAAATCTAAAATGTTAAACGCTGGTGAAATATTCAGCTCAGTAGGAAATTTTACCTCATATGCATTTCCTAAATCATGCTTCTTCAGTATCTTACATGGTCCAAACTTCATCATTTTCAACTTGTTGTAGGTACCAACTGGAAATCACTCCTTCCACAAATGAACCATGAATTCATCTCCAACCTGGAATTCCTTATGCCTCCTTTTCAAATCTACCTTAGCCTTATACTATGTATTCATCTTGGTAATATGCTTCCTCAACTCAGATGCATTTCTGGGACTACTTCCATACACAATCTATGGATGATGTGATGAACCAAACTTTAAATCTGTCTTCAACTCTTCACTTTCTACTAGTGTCATTCTGTGTGCTGCCTTATTTGGTAAAATGGCTCCTGGAATCAAGTACATCTACTGACTGATCTTTCTTATTAGTGGTAATCCATCAGGAACATTATCAAACACAATATCCTAAAACTCATTCAACAAATCTGCAATTTCTATAGGTACATCTTCTACTTCCTCTTTACTAGCTTTTGGAATTAAAGAAAAACACACATGTTCATGCCTCATACCATCTAGGAATTTTCTTCCATGAACAAAATTTATTCTTGCACTACCACATACCTTTTCTTTTGTGTCATTCAATGGCTTTAGCTTATGTCGCACTCCATCCTTTGTCATGGAATAGGTATTCACATGATGATCATGTTAAACACACCTGTCAAACTATCATGACCTACCCAACAACATGTGACATGCATCCATAGCTATGATATCACATAGCACCTCATCATGGTACCCACCAATCTTGAACTTTACTAGGTACTGTTCACTAACCATGACCTTGTGGTCATCCTATACCCAGGCAATCCGATATGGATGTGGGTGTTTCTGTCTCTTGAGCTTCAACTTTGTTACCATCTCTTTTGACACCAAATTGTTAGTGCTTCCACTATCAATAATCACATCACAAGATTTACCTTCACATTTGCATCTAGTACGAAATAGGCTCCTCCTTTATTCAAGTTCATTCTCACCACTCAGCAAGACTCTTCTCTTAATCAACATTTCTCCTCTTTCAGCATCTTTAGAATTTGATGATCTGGCATCTTCATCAACATGTGCCACTCTAGCTTGGCCTTCGTTCCTCTTATTCATCCTTCCTTGGCATTGAGGACATTCAAATGCCCTATGACCTTCTTCTCCATAGTGAAAACATGTTCCACAGAAGCCTCCTCTTCCTGAACCTTGTCCTCTTCCTCTTCCTCTTTGATCTCTATTGTTCTGATCTTGGAAATGATTGGAATTGTTTCCTCTCTGATTTTGACTACTACTAGCCTCATCCTTCTTTTTCAAATCTCCATTTCAACCTCCATATGACTGTCCACCAGATTGTCCACCGTGACCTCTTCCATTTTGTTTGCTCTAGAACTTCTTGTTCAACTTTTCCTCTACTTTTAGGGCAAACTGGTATGCCTCTTCAATACTATTCATTCAAACCATATTTAGCTCCTCTTGATTGCTTGGCCACAATCCATTAAGGTAATAGGAAACTTTCTCCTTATCAACTTCTGCATGGCCTGTTCTAATGAGGATTCGATAGAACTCCTCTGTATACTCCTGAATAGATCATCCCGCTTGCTTCAAACTTTACATTTTCTTCAGTAGGTGAAGCTCATAATCAACAAGGATGAACTATTGCTTAATTTTATCCACCATCCAATCCCATCTTGTGATTTGATGAAGGGTTCTCCCCTTAATAACACAAACACATAATAGAAATAGAGAAACAACAACAACAATATGCAAGAACAAAAAATTGGCTTCTTATTATCTCCTCAAATGTGGAATTACAAACTTTTAGAATTACAATATGCAAAGCCACATGGGCATTCCCTTAAAATATTCTATAGGACAAAGCCTCGAATCAATACCCAAATCTACTACCTAGAATTTCCCTAGACAACACTACGGGCCTTCTTTATATAGGCATTTTCCACCGCCCTAGAAGGTTCCAAAAATTTAGTACTAAGGGCTGACCAAACATAGAATTATTTTATTTTTCAATTTATTACATCAAAGTCAGCTCAAAATAACTTTTGAAACCCAAACAAAAATTTTGAAGGAAAATTATTTTCCACCATTTCAGGTGGCCTGACTTTCAAAGACCATAATTTATCACCAATTGAGCCGATTGACTATTATAACCCCATTTCAGAAATGCCACAAAGTGCTCTACAGGCTTAGCCTATGAAAGTGCTCATCACCCAAATTTTTGACCTCATCAGGGGCCTCTAAAGCCTTCAAAACTAAGTTCAAAGTTTTTGTACCTTGCTGCCAATACTAAAAATATTCAATATCTTCAAAACTAGACCTGATCTAACCATGAAACTTTGCTAGTAGGCTGATATGACTGAGATGAACCTCCACATGTAAAATCAAAACATTCTGAGATCATAAGACCAACTTACTAAAAATAGAAAGTTTCCATAAATAGCAGCTCTCCACAAGATAGCCCTTATTGAATAGAAAAACAAAAATATTTTTGGGTGATGCAAGATTGCTCTTACACCTAGGATGCTCCTGCATCAGACACCTGGGGTAATTTGAGAAGTGACCTCATCATGACTCAAGTGTGTAGAGGAAAACCAAGATGGTTAGCCTCCTCCTTTGTTAGCCATGATGAATCTTCAATAAGTCATCCTTTCCATTTGACCAAATACTCTTCATATGTCCTGTTCCTTGTGCTTCTGCCAATAGGACTATCCAGTATGTCTTCAATCTCCTTGATATCTGAACTAGTTGCTGGAATACTCCACCGTGCTACTGTAACCTCATCTTCAACACCTCCCTCATGCTACTCTATCAAATCTAAAATGTTAAACACTGGTGAAATATTCAGCTCAATAGGCAATTATACCTCATATGTCATATGCATTTCCTAAATCATGCTTCTTCAGTATCTTACATGGCCCAAACTTCTTCATTTTCAACTTGTTATATGTACCAACCAAAAATCACTCCTTCCGTAGATGAATCATGACTTCATCTCCAATCTAAAATTCCTTATGCCTCCTTTTCACATCTGCTTTAGCCTTATACTACACATTAATCTTGGTAATATGCTTCCTCACCTCTTCATGGATGTTCTTCAAGTGTTGCACAAAATCCTCAACTGCAACACTACTTATTTCTCCTTTATCTATCTTTCTCAATTCTAATGCATTTCTGGGACTACTCCCATATACAATCTGGAATGGTGATTTACCAGTGCTCCTATTGATAGAATTATTGTATGCAAATTCTGCCTATGGTAAAATCAAATCCCATCCTATTGGCTTATCTCCAACCAAACATCTCAGCAAATTTCCCCAGCTCCTATTCACCACCTTTGTTTGTCCATCAGTCTATGGATGATGTGATGAATTGAACTTCAAATTTGTCTTCAACTTCTTCCATAATGTACGGCAAAAATATCCAATGAACTTAGTGTCTCTATCTGAAACTATGGTCTTTGGCAAACCATGTAGTCTCACTACTTCTCTGAAAAACAATTCTGCTATATGAACAACATCATTAGTCTTCTTGCAGGGAATGAAATGTGCCATCTTCAAAAATCTATCAACCACCATAAAAATTGAATCATGTCCCCGTTATGTCCTTGGTAAACCAAGAAGAAAGTCCATACTGATATCCTCCCAATGCTTCTCTGGTATAGGTAATGGCTGATACAACCCTATATTCTGCTTCACTTCTTTCACCATCTGACATACTCTACAACTCTGTACAAACTTCTTGACATCTTGCTGCAACTGTGGCCAATAATAATTTTCACTAACCAAAGCAAGGGTTTTATCTCGACCAAAATGTCAAACCAATCCTCCGCTATGCTTCTCCTTGATGAGATTATCCCTCATAGAACTTTGTGGAATGCACAACTAACTCTCTCTGAATAGCATATCATCTTGAATGATAAAATCCAGCCATTTCATCTTGTCTACAATTACAGGTTCTTTACAAGTTTTCCAAGCTTCACCAAAATCAAGATCCTCTGGATACAAATTCTTGAGTTCTTTGAACCCAACCGCGTCAATCTGCATCTCTGTCAGAAATAGTTGCCTTCTGCTAAGCACATCTGCAACCCTGTTAGACTTTCCACTTCTGTGTTTCAAAATAAATGTATAACTCTACAAAAACTCAACCCATTTCAAATGCCTTTGATTAAACTTTCCTTGACTATTCAAATATTGCAAAGCTTGATGATCAGTATACAACACAAACTCCTTAGGAAGCAAATAGTGTCTCCACTTCTTCAATGCCTGAACTATAGCATAAAATTCCTAATCATAAAAAGAATATTTTGTCTTGGCATCATTTAACTTCTCACTGAAATAATCAATAGGTTTTCCTTCTTGGCTCATCATAGCTCCTATTATAGTACCACTAGCATCACAGTCTACTTGAAACACCTTATTAAAATCTATAAGTGCTAAAATAGGTTGTTCTGTAACTTTTTGTTTCAACAATTGAAAACTCTTTTCTACCCCATTAGTCCACTTAAACTCTTTTCTATCCCCTCTCATTGTTTCAGTCAAGGGATGAAAAATACTGCTAAAATTTCTGATAAACTTTCTGTAAAAACTAGCTAGACCATGAAAATATCTTACCTTGGTAGCACTTCTTGGTATAACTCTTTCTTCACAAAACTGCACTTCTTCAAATTAATCAACAATTTCTCATCTCTCAGCTTCTCAAACACCATATGAATATGCATCATATGTTCCTCCAATGTCTTGCTAAAGATCAAAATATCATCTAGGTAGACAATGACAAACTTACCCAAAAATTCTTTCAAAACCTTGTTCATGAGCCGCATGAAAGTGATTGGTGCATTTGTTAGCCCAAAAGGCATGACTAACCACTCATACAGTCCTTCCTTTGTCTTGAAGGTAGTCTTCCATTCATCTCCTTCTCTGATCTGAATCTGGTGATATCCACTCTTTAGATCTATCTTTGAGAAATACATAGCTCCACTCAAACAATCAATAATATCATTCATTCGTGGCAATGGAAACCTATACTTGATTGTGATCTTGTTTATTTCTCATGAATCTATACACATCCTCCATTCTCCATTCTTCTTTGGTGCTTATACCACTGGTACAACACAAGGACTCAGACTCTCTTGAATCAACCCCTTTTGCAATAACTCATGTACTTGTCTGTTCAACACTTCACTTTCTACTGGTGTCATTTTATGTGTTTCCTTGTTTGGAAAATTGGCTCCTAGAATCAAATCCATCTGATGAATGATCTTCCTTACCGGTGGTAATCCATTAGATACATTATCAGATACAATATCTTGAAACTCATTCAACAAATCTACAACCTCTATAGGTACATCCTCTACTTCTTCTTTACCAGCTTTTGGAATTAAAGAAAAACACACATGCTCATGAATCATACCATCTAGGAATTTTTTTTCATCAAAAAATGTTATTCTTGCATTACCACATACCTTTTCTTCAATCTCCTTCAATGACTTTAGCTTATGTTGCACTCCATCCTTTGTCAGGGAATAGGTATTTGGACAACCATCATGTACAACACATCTATCAAACTACCATGGTCTACCCAACAACATATGACATGTATCCATAGATACGATATCATAAGTACCTCATCTTGGTACCTATCAATCTTGAACTTTACTAGGCACTATTCACTAACCATGACCTTGTGGTCATCCCACACCCAGGCAATCCGATATGGATGTGGGTGTTTCTGTCTCTTGAGCTTCAACTTTGTCACCATCTCTATTAACACCAAATTGTGAGTGCTTCCACTATCAATAATCACATCACAACATTTTCCCTCACACTTGCATCTAGTGTGAAACAGGCTCCTCCTTTGTTCATGTTCATTCTCACCACTCAGCAGGACTCTTCTATTAATCAACATTTCTCATCTTTTAGTATCTTCTAAATTTGATGATCTGGCATGTTCATCTACATGTGCAACTCTGGCCTGGCCTTCATTCCTCCTATCTATCCTTCCTTAGCATTGAGGACATTCAAATGCCCTATGACCTTCTTCTCCATAATGAAAACATGTTCCACAGAAGCCTCCTCTTCTTGAACCTTGTCCTCTTTCTCTTCCTCTCTGATCTCTATTGTTCTGATCTTGGAAATGATTGGAATTGTTTCCTCTCTAATTTTGACTACTACTGGCCTCATCCTTCTTTTTTGGATCTTCATTTTAGCCTCCATATGATCATCCACCAGATCATCCACTGTGACCTCTTCCATTTTGTCTGCTCTCAAACTTCTTCTTCAACTTTTCCTCTACTTTTAGGACAAACTGATATGCCTCTTCAATACTGTTCATTCAAACCAAATTCAGCTCCTCCTGAATGCTGGGCCTCAACCCATTAAGGTAATGAGCAAATTTCTCCTTATCAGCTTCCGCATGATCTATTCTGATGAGGATTTGATAGAACTCCTTTGTATACTTCTGAATAGATCATCTCGCTTTCTTCAAACTTTCCATTTTCTTTAGTAGTTCAAGCTCATAATCAATAGGGATGAACTGTTGCTTCAATTTATCCACCATCTGATCCCATCTTGTGATTTTATCTTTCCCTTTTCTATTTTTCTCTAATTGAATCTCTTACCACCAAATCTTCGCATGACCTTTCAGTCTAGACTTCATGAACTTGACCCTATCAAGATCCTCAATATCTTCATACTCAAAATATTCTTCACATTCATTGATCCAGTCGGTCAACTCTTCTGGGTTAAGATTTCCTGAAAATGCAGGAACCTCAATCTTAGGTCTTTTTCCGATCTTGGAAATGGCTCAAAAAAGTCTTTCTTCCTCTTAGTTCACAAATTTGACCTCTCCTTCTTGATCTTCTTCTTCGGCTTCATCCTTGCTTTTGTCTCTAACATTAAGACTCATTCCTCTATGAATCTCCTCTTGCAATGCTCTCACTTATCTCTGGAGTGCTCTAACCTTGGGTGTTACAACACCAGCTCTTCCACCACATTCCCTTCATGGAGGCATTTTCACGATGCATACTAAAACCCTAACCATGGTCCTAGTGCAAACTACCTCACGGTCAATGATTTGTTTACACACTCAAGAACTCCTACTCTGATACCACTTGATGAAGGGTGCTCCCCTTAATAACACAAACACATAATAGAAATAGAGAAACAACAACAACAATATGCAAGAATAGAAAATTGGCTTCTTATTATCTCCACAAATGTGGAATTACAAACTTTCAAAATTACAATATGCAAAGCCACATGGGCATTCCCTTACAATATTCTGTAGGACAAAGCCTTGAATCAATACCCAAATCTACTACCCAGAACTGCCCTAGACAACACTACGGGCCTTGTTTATATAGGCATTTTCCACTGCCTGAGAAGGTTCCAGAAATTTAGCCCTAAGGGCCGACCAAACTTAGAATTATTTTATTTTTCAATTTATTACATAAAAGTCAGCTCAAACTAACTTTTGAAACCTAAACAAAAATTTTGAAGGAAAATTATTTTCTACCATTTCAGGTGGCCTAACTTTCGGAGACCATAAGTCATCACTAGATGACCCGATTGACTATTATAACCCTATTTTAGAAATGCCACAAAGTGCTCTACATACTTGACCTATGCAAGCTCCCGTCACCCAAATTTTTGACCTCATCTAGGGTCTCTAAAGCATTCAAAACTGAGTTCAAAGTTTTTGTACCCTGCTACCAATACCAAAAATCTTCAATATCTTCGAAACTAGACCTGATCTAGCCATGAAACTTTGCTGGTAGGCTGATATGACTAAGATGAACCTCCACATGTAAAATCATAACATTCTAAGATCATAAGACCAACTTACTAAAAATAAAAAGTTTCCATAAATAGCAGCTCTGCATAAGATAGCCCTTATTGAATACAAAAACAAAAATATTTTTGGGTGATGCAAGATTGCTCTTACACCCAGGATGCTCCTGCATCATGATTTTATCTTTCCCTCTTCTATTTCACTCCAATTGAATATCTTTTCACTAGATCTTCAAATGACCTTTTAGTCTGGCCTTCACGAATTTGACCCTATCAAGATCCTCAATATCTTCATACTCAAAATATTCTTCACATTCATTGATCCAGTCGATCAACTCGTCTGGGTTAAGATTTTCAAAAAATGTCAGAACCTTAATCTTAGGTCTTTTCCTGATCTTGGAAATGGCCTAAAAAAGTCTTTCTTCCTCCGGGTTCACAACTTTGACTTCTCCTTCTTGATCTTCTTCTTCGGCTTCATCCTCACTTTTGTCTCTGACATTAGGATTCATTCCTTTGTGAATATCTTCTTGCAATGCTCGCACTTGTCTCTAGAGTGCTCTAACCTTAGGTGTTACAACACCAACTCTTCTGCCATTTTCCCTTCATGGAGGCATTTTCACGATGCATGCTAAAACTCTAACCATGGTCCTGGTGCAAACTGCCTCATAGTCGGTGATCTATTTACACAAAAACCCTAACCCACGGTCCTAGTGCAAACTACCTCACAATCGGTGATCTATTTACACACTCAAGAACTCTTGCTTTGATACCACTTGATGAAGGGTACTCCCCTTAATACCACAAACACATAACAGAAATAGAAAAACAACAACAATTTGCAAGAACAACAAATGGGCTTCTTATTATCTCTACAAGTGTGGAATTAAAAATTTCAGAATTACAATATGCAAAGCTACATGGGCATTCCCCTTACAATATTTTGTAGGACAAAGCTTGGAATCAATACCTAGATCTACTACCCAGAACTGCCCTGAACTGCCTAAGAAAACACTACCACCTTCCTTATATAGGAAATTTTCCACCACCTGGGAAGGTTCCAAAATTTTCACCAACAAGGCTGACCAAACTTAGAATTATTTTATTTTACAATTTATTACATTAGAGTCGGCTCAAAATAACTTTTGAAACCCAAACAGAAATTTTGAAGGAAAATCATTTTCCACCATTTCAGGTGACCCAACTTCCAAAGACCATAAGTCATCACCAATTGACCTGATTGACTATTATAACCCCATTCTAGAAAGGCCACAAAGTGCTCTACATGCTTAGTTGGCACAAGCACCTGTCACCCAAATTTTTGACCTCATTTGGGGCCTCTAAAGCCTTCAAAACTGAGTTCAAAGTTTCTGTACCCTGTTGCCAATTATGAAAATCTTCAATATCTACAAAGCTAGACTTGATCTATCAATGAAACTTTACTGGCAGGCTGATATGACCAAAATAAACCTCTAGGGAAGAAATCAGAACATTTTAAGATCAGATGACCAACTTACTAAAAAGAGCAAGTTTCCATAAATAGCTGCTCTACACAAGATAGCCCTTATTGAATACAAAAACAAAAATATTTTTGGGTGATGCAAGATTGCTCTTACACCTAGGATGCTCCTGCATCAACAAAACTTAGGAGTAGAAGGTTGATGAACCTATTCCTATTAAGTCTAGACTAAAGGAGAATTATATCTCAGAAGAGTTTGTTGAGATTAAGAAACAAATGGTTTTGCTGGCAGAGATGGTTCAATAGATGGTGACATTTATGACACAAAGAGATGCATATCATACTAAGTTGATTGAGGAGTCTGGAGAGGATGAACCTTACTGAGGCACTGAGGTGGACGGTAGGGATCAAAATCAGTTACTTACAGTTACCAACTGAAGGGATAAGCAAAGTGGAAGATAGAAGGACTCTTGACATGAGATAGTGAATGAAGTGAAGACTACTTGGGATGAAGGACAAGAAGAGATGTGGGTGAAGAATAGATTCGGTATACCTGTTCTGATTCCTTTGAGGCGTTCCTGATTTCCTTATGAGAAAATATTTCTTACCTAGGGTGTCCCACCTAATGTAGTCAAGGTGAGTGGATCTAATTAAGGACTAACCAACCTTGTAGCCAACCCAATATGCAGCGAAAATACACAATAATAACAACAGATTTGCAATGAAACATAAGTCTTTATTCATGAAAATACCGATTACATGCAATGTGCTAGGTTGTAAGGCCTTCCTGAATCTGGCCAATTACAAAGCAAGTATCAATCCACAAGATCTCACAGGATCTAAATCTTTTCCTCAACATTAGCATCCAGCTAGTCTAGGTCTACAATAGGCAGGACACTGGTAGGCACCCAGGAAAGATTTGAATTTGTACTCAAACTTTCCAAGCAATCTTCCTACTCCTAAGCTTGCAAGCTACTAACCTTCCTTCCAATGATTTGATGCCCCAAAACAACCACCCAAGCATCCTATAAATACTAATTCCCATCCACAAGTCAGCTGATGAAACAATTAAATCCCTAAAATGAATAATAAATGCTAAAACATCTGTCGGCTCTCACATAGGTTTACAAAATAAATAAACTCTTTAAAAGATGGCCCCAATGGTCATCAGATCCACATAGAAGAATGCAAAACACCAGATCTAGGTCCCTACATGTCCAACAGTCAATCCATAACTTGAGGAGCATGACCCAAATTAAATGCACTAGTCAGCCAAGCTGATTCATCCAAATAATCCAGTCAGTAAGCAAGAACACCAAGCACCAGAGGAAATAACTGAGCGCCAGTCAATTGACCATGCCATGCATGACCAAGGAACAAAATTATTACCAAGCACCAGTGAACCGATGCCTTCAATCCCCGAATGTTCTTCAGAGACCGAGCACCTCAGTAACCACATAAACTAAGCAAGCAGCCTCTCAAACTGAGAAAGAACTCTCCAAACCAAGATCAAAACTAACAATCCACCTTCAAAGACAAACATATTTTTGGTTGATATAGGATTGCCAAGAATCCTAGGATGCTCCTGCATCACATCTTCATAGATTTCATAACCCATTGAAGGTATCCAAAATGTTATGGGAACAATAGGTTGAAGTATACATGTGCTTTTATCTAGTAAGAAACATATTTCATCCTTATACTTTTGAACCATAATAGGTGGTATCATCCACCTCTTGTGCATTGGAGTTTGGAAACTTTTCAAATATCCCCACATGTGAGTATCCAATTGGTCTCCAAATTTCTTAATATAATTAGAGATTTATGTTACCACATGTCTATCTTCCTTCCATTCAACATGACCTTTCCCAGGGAAATACTTTTTAAAATAAAAGAAAATACACACAAGAAAAGATCCATTTTTTACTGATTTCTTCTTATCATTTGCAATATTTTCCCAATTAACAACCATCTAAATAGCTATAAATTCATATAGGTTGTATGGTACATTCTCACTTACCAATTTATATGCAACATGTACTACTCCATGAGGAATTTTTTTGTATTTTATCTATTGATAAACCTTATAACCAACAACCGTCATTGAAAATATCACTTCATCATAAGTGATAGCCATCACAGGCATGGTGCTCTTGTCTCTTTGATATTTTTTCAATTCTATAACCAATTATCTAGAAATTTTCCTCAAGGTAGGCGTTGCAACAATAGCGCTGAAACCTATAACTCTTCTAATTCCTTTGCTAGTGATTTTTTGGTTCTCATCCAACCATAATAATTGATTGTGAAAAGTGCTGAATATATATCTCTTATAGTCATTGTAAAAATAATTAGGTAAATGAAGTGCATTTAGAATACCAATATTCATCAGATGTGCATCTTCATTCTTTAAGATTCCATTTTCACACAACTTTACATATCATGTTTTGATATCTTCTTCTCCAAGTTCCTCCATTTTATCAATAAAAAATGGATGTCTTTGACCAACATGGCTTCAGGTGGGATCGACGACAATGCAACAACTTTGTCAACCTCAAAAGCCTTCATAGGATACAACTTGAATTATGGTCATGATTATTCAACATGTGAAATCAAAATAGGAGTATCAATATTTTGTTCCATTTTCAACTCTCCTCAACAATCAAAACCACAAACTCAACTTTAGTTGAACAAATTCTTCACTTCAACTCTTTCTTTATTTGTGTAGGGTTTAGTACTCTTACTCTCCAAATTCAATTGTTATCCATGAAATTCATGTAGACAGTCACTCAATTTCAATTTAGACTAGCTCATAAATAGTTCTTATGAAAGAAAAGTGTGCAAATGATCTCTTCTCATGTATTTATAATTCCACGGGGGTTTTACGATTCATTCCAATTACTGTTACCTATTCAAACGGTTAACCATCTTAATTTTTATTCATTAAATACATAATTTTACCATTCAGTTTACTTCCAACATTATTATTTTACAATGGTTGAAACTTTTTCATAATACCGTTAAGGATAGGTACAATGACATCACCTCACATATTAATATGCTAATTTAGATTACTTACCAATAATTTTTAAGGGAGTGGTGGATAGGATATTTGTATTGTTCCCCTTAAGTCAATTTCTTGACCTAGTTAGATGATGAATTCTCAACACTCGATGTTTGAGATCCCAATTCAGATGAAATTAATCATCCTTTCTTAATCCAAATTTTCTTCATATTACTTCTTACTTCTTCAACATTTACAATCTTCTTTCCTTCATTTTGTGGTGACTGGTTCATTGGACTATTTATGCAATCTCTTTCTAGATGACCCACTCTATTACATGCATAAAAGATCATTCCTGTTAATCTCCATGGTCCATAATAATTTTTGAAGTTCATTCTTCTACAATTTTCTTCTATATGTCCATGATTTCCAGAATCTACACAAAGTACACCAAATTGTTTTTCTCTAACACAAGTGTTCACCGGTGGCTTAAGTGATCCAAAATTATTCAATGTTGACCTACACTTTGTTGCTTTGTATCCATACTTATTGAAATTGTAGAAATATCCCTCAACTCTTGTTCCATACTTAGAATTAGGACTACATTCACTTTCTCTATGTCCAAATTGATTGCAATTATAATAGTATACATTAAAGGATTGAGTTTTAGGACTTACCATTCGGTATCTGAAAATATTTGATGTGTGTTCTATATTTCCATAGTTGTAGAATGTAGGATTTGATTTTTATCTTCCATGACTACTAACAAGTGATTTTATTTATTCTTGTTTCTCCTTTTTCTTTGACGGTTCTCCTATTTCATCTGTACTCCTTCCAGTGTATCCCAATCGATATGTGTCATTAAGTCTCCTTTGATAATTAAGTTATTCAAGGATCTTTAGGGTACTATTATGTCCTTTCTTAAGATGTTCATGTTTCTCTCATTATTTTTTAAGTTGTTCTTGTTCTTTCTTCAATTCATTCTTCATCATTTCATTTTCATCTCTTAGTTTTGCATTCAGTTCTCTCAGGTTTTCATTCTCAATGATAACTTGTTTAGTTTTTTCATGTGCATCATATAAATGTTCATGCATAATAGAATTCTCTGTATTCATATGATACCATTCTTTTTCCTTTACTTTCATTGCATCTTCAAGTTCTTTCCTTTCATCTTCTGTAGCTCTCTTTTGTTCAAGATATTCACACATAACTATTGATTTTCCTTCAAATTACTTCTTCACATTAGATAGTTCTTTTGACAATTTTTCATTTTCCTTCATGACTTCATCTAGGGATATTTTTACTCCATCAGACATGCTTCCTTCTGATAGTTGGTCACAATAGTTTTGTATATCTCTTAACCTTTCATTTGGGTTCTTTCTTATAGAAAGGTTTTTCCTTAATCTTTCTTTCAATTCTTCAATTACTTCCTCAGGAGCATTTCCTTTTTCCATAGTGGTCAACTTAGGATATTTTACTCAAGTTGTTAGACTTTTATTCAGAGTACAAAATCTCTGATACCAATTTTTGGGTATTGAGCTCCATGTAATATACTGAGAGGGGAGGGTGAATTAGTTCAGTATCCAATTCAACAATGTAAACTAATTTTGCTCATCAGTTACAAACAAAATAGTAAACTAATCATTGATGCATTAACCATTATTGTTTCTCAAACTCATAAACATAAATCATTAAATGTAAATAAAAAATCACAACCATAAACATATTTGACACAATGATTTTGGTATCATTGGAAACCCTTGTAAGAGGTAAAAACCATGGTGGGCATGAAACCCACAATCTTCTCTACTGTAGTGTGGAAGGTGCCCTATGAAAGGCTTACAAAAACTCTTTCTAAGAGTCATTAATATTGTGAGATATTTCTAGTACACTATGAGATGTACAATAAAGACCTTTGAAATTCTACCTCATGTGAGGATTGAAACCTCAATCAAGAGATTCATCTTGTAAAAGGATTTAACAGCTAAGACTTGTAAGAGTCTACTTGATGAAAGGATTTAACTTTCTGCAATTATGAGAGAACAAAAAGTAACCAATCTATAACATCACTCCTTTCCTTTAAGATCCTTTAATTTATGTAGCTTCTTAGACTTCCGTACTATTTGTGACTCAAACCTCTCCTTCCAATCTTATAACAATCTTCTATACCAGTTGCTAATTGATCTTGCAATTATTATCCTTCACAAAACTATCTAACCTTTTGTATCCATCTCACAGATAATCTTTTATATGATTCCTTACTAATTTTTCCACTTAAAAAACACCATTTATTTTTCCTATTAATTTTTTATCTCTCCTCTCTCCTAGTTCACCAATCTCGACATAGTAATACATTTTTATCTTGGAATTCAAAATTGCTTTTAAGTCATTTTACACTTTAGGTTCAACTCCTTGTAGAATGTTCCAAATCATTAATAACCTTAGATAAAATCCTTCATAGAGTTAAACCAATACAGTCTTGATAACTCAAATAAATTTCATAACAAACATCACCTTGAAATCTTTGTTGATTTATCATTTAGCGATCAAAGAAATAATGTTACAATGTTTATTCTAGAATACTAATTAATCACTCTTGAATACAATTTATTTCTAACATATTATAATACATAATCATGTGAAACCACTCCTCATAATATTTTAATCTTCATATCCATTCATTAGTTTTCCATCATGTTGTTGTTCTTCCTACTTACTGGTTGTATCAGTTAATTTTAGGTTGTTAAGATTAGATTCTTCATTGGTGATCATTGTCAATTATGTTGATAGAATTTTTAGTGTGTTTGACCATCAATGAAATTTTTTTATCAGAAAAATATTATTGCTTGTTGTCTTTCCTAGGTAGTTGATCAATGCCAAAAATATGCATGATTATGCATGTGAGCATTGTAATAAGAGCTGAGCTAAAGATAAGATGTATGAGTGGAATCTATGATTATTCCTTGTGCACTTTAATGGAACTGTAAAGGAAAATAATTTTCTATTAGTTAGTTCATTCATTTGAATACTAAGTTCATTTCATTGCATTTGGATACCGAGTCTTAAATGTGGGTTTAAGCTTCTCCTTGGAGCAGTGTGCTAAGGTAGTGTACCTTTTGTTTTCATCAAATATTAATAGGGTAGAAGGAGCTTTTAATAGCCCAGTTATGTCCTTTAACATGGACTATTATACTGGATGTATTGTATCAGCTCCTAATAGGGCTAGGTATCCTAAAAGGGAAATTTTTATACCAATGCTCTATCTAGTGGGGTCGATCCCCACCGGGGTATTTCCCTTAATAGGGTTTTCCTTGAGAACAAATATATATGTGTTATCATGTTGTTTTCTATCTTGTTCATCTTTTTTAGTACTTTTATATTCTTAATTAATGTTCTAATTCAGAAGTTTAAAGTTTACAATTATTATACACAACTAATTCACCACCCCCGTCTCTAAATTGAGTGGCATGACTTTCTATTGCTGACATTAGAGTCATGGAAGATAATTTAGAATTTCACATGATCTAAATGATAAGCTTAAGACAATTTTAACTAAGCTTAAGATATTTCTACTTCAAAAAATATGAATGGATAAAAGCGATACTGAATCACAAGAAGGAGAGTGCTCCAAGTTTAGTTGAAAGGAAAACTTAACTTAGAGAAGAAAAAGGATACCAAGAAGACTTTGGAAATGATGGATAAGGAGTTCATAGGTAAGTGTTTTGTTTTTAATAAAGTTGAACACAATGAAAAGGACGACAAAAAAGGATATGTATGTCTTAACTACAAAAAAGGATATGTATGTCTTAACTACAAAGGAGATGAGCATGATCCAAACATATGCAGTGGTATTAGTAGGAAGATTGTTACTATCAAGAGGGAAAATAATAGTTGTGTTATATATAAGAAATTTAGTCATAATGCCAAGCAATGCACTACAAAGAAGAAACAAAAGAATGAATAGAATATTGTTTTTAATATTAAATGTAACATATTTGAACCAACAAATGAAAGTTGCAAAAGTAAGAAGGAGAAATGGATGACACAAAAGAAGAAAATGTGGAGAAAGGAAACAATGGTCATAATAGGAGAAAAGAAGAATACAAGGTAGACAATAATTATCAAATAAATGTGAAGAGAAAGGGAAAGAAAAAAGTGAAAAAGGAAAACAAGCACAAGAAGAGGACATGGAAGAAGAACAAAGAGACTTCAGATGTGGGATCTTCTTCGATAAGATCCAAAGGCAAGTCGAAGGGACTTTTTTTTTCCACTCAATAGTTAAGATGTAGATGAATGCATAAATTTAGAAGATTTAATGAAGATATCATTAAAAATTGATTGATGTATAGAGGATGCTACTCAGAGGGAGTAGACAACATGAATATTCAAGGGGAGTATGCATGGAAAGCTATGATGTGTTTGAAGAAGATATGCAAGATGCACATGATCAGGTACTAGATTTTGAAGAGGTTTCTAAGGTATTAAAATTGTTGGATGAGTTTTATTTTAGAAACATGAAGAAGTAAAGAAGAGCTTGACAAGGTAGAAAAATATGAAAAGAAAAAAGAAGTAGACATTTATGCGTTAAAGTCAAGATGAACACACCTTTTTCATTGATGTCAAAGGGGGAGAGACTGATGTGAAGCAAAAGTCAACACGAGAAGAATGAGATGAAGACATAGATGTTATCAAGTGATGTGAAGAATCATATGAAGAGGTATATGTCAACAAGTAAGAAGAGAAGAAGAAGATGAAAGAGATAGAAGTGTTACAGAATTTCTTGTAGAGTAGGAAGAGAAAGTTCATATATTTGAACATAAGAAAGAATTTCACTTGATGAGGGACATGTACATCCATGGAGGTAAAAATGATGGAGAGACAAGAATGTAATTATAGAATGATCCTAGAGGGATTGATCCAAGGGGGAGAAGTATCAAAATTGAGTTAGAGGGACTCTGAAAGATAATGATGTATTTTATATATTGATTGTTAGAACTATTAGTTTTTAATTGCATTAATTGTTTATCCCATTGCATATTTCCATCAATGAAAAATGGGGAGATTGTTGGAAAATTGGATGTGTTTTCATTGATGTCAACATATATATCACTTGATGTCAATGTTATTATCATAAATTTTGGATATCTATTCATACAAATTACATGTCTATCATATAGTATGAATGATTATTATTTAGCTTTACCAGTAATAGGGAATGTTCAAACATGTTGCATAGAAAAATTATTGAATATGAGGTCTTGTGAACCTCATAGGTTGATTTAGATATTTTCTAAATGATGTATGAAATTTTTTAGATGCTAACATGACGGTTTGGTGGAGTTATGGAATCATAGATAAAGACTAGTTATTTCACTGTTTGTTAGAGTTATAGAGTAGCAAAATTTGGGTTCGCACAAGAACACATAAAGATATATTTAGTCACACAATTGGGAATGTGTAAAGGATATATCATTGTGTCCATAATTAAAATGGTTTGTGATTATAATAATCCACAATGGAGTTACAAGCATTTTATTTCTGGAAAGTAGTTTTCTTGGAGGGCAAGAATTATTGGATGATTTGTTAAGGATGATATATTTATTTATTTGTTTGAGCTTAAATGATGCATTGTGCTAATCTAGGATTATGTTCCTAATGATATTCCAATTTAAATTTTTCAAGGTGACTGAGTTCATTGAATTTGAAGAAGGCTTTATGCTCTAGATCGACATGCTAAAGGAAGATCATAAAATAGTTTATGCAAGAATGGTAAAATATTTTAGGGTTATGATTATGATATGAAGATGTTTGAGATGAAGCAGATACATGTTTGGAAAGAACATAGAGATCATGATGGTTTATTTTTGGTTCTATGAGATGGATTTTTCAAGATTAGGTTTTACCGATCTAATTCTTAATTGTTGGTGTACTTAAGTATTTACTAATTACACTTTACTTAAGTTTACTTAGGATAATGCATTTGCATATTAGTTGTCATTGAGACAACTAGGAGTTTGCATTTCAATTTAGCACATGGTTAGGAGAAATTGCAATTTAGATGGTGATAGTTGTCATCTCATACCTCTTTTTTTGTGAGATCCACCTTTAGTACTCTTATCACATTATCATCCTCTCATTGGTTCACATGTTGCATATAATTTGATGTACAATGGAGGACGATCCACCTTTGGTGGACATGTGATTGTATCTACCATTGGTGTTCATTCTACATTGAGGGGGGCTACTTGGTCTCTCTTCCACTTCTCTCTTATGGGGGGAATATTTTCCTCACATGAGGTCTTCTCTCTCATATTCTATTATTGTATTCATATCTCTTTATAGGGGAGGGTTCTTCCCATGAGGTTTCCTCTCTTTCTCCACTTTATGAGAGATTGCATTGCATTTCACTTGCATATTCTACATCAGTATCTAACATGGCCTAGTAGCTAAGAGTCATCATGCATTGTTATTTAGCCTTGTGAACTTAAGTGCATTCCCCTAAGTTGTACTTAAGGGGGGGGGGGTATTTGTGTAATTAAGTATTTACTAACTACACTTTATGTAAGTTTACTTAGGATAATGCATTTGCATATTATTTGTCATTGAGACACCTAGGAGTTTGAATTTTATTTTAGCACATGGTTAGGAGAAATTCCACTTTAGATGGTGATATTTTTCATCTCAGACCTCTTTGTGTGTGAGATCCACCTTCTGTGCTCTTATCACATTATCATCCTCTCATTGTTCCACATGTTGCACATACTTTGATGTACAATGAAGGACGATCTACCTTTGGTAGACATATTATTCCACCTAGTGTGGTTGATATCTTATAATCTCCTTATCATGTAGTCTTATTGCATTACCTATATATTTAAGCACTCCTACTTTGTATTCAATTTTAATTGGATATAATCAATTATTTATTATCATTTGATTATTGATCATTATTGAGTTATTCATTTGATATCATATTTGTCTCTCTTGTACTATCAATTGAGATTCTAGATCTTGGCATTTTCATTATTTTCCTTAAGAAAATTCTTAAATGGTATCAAAGCCATAGAATTTCATTATATAGCCTATTTGGACAAATTTTTATTGCAAGTCAAAATTGGAGATTCCTAGTGAAAATGAGAGGTTGCCATCACTTTGAGGAGGTCCAAAAACCCCTAAATCAAATTTTGTTTCATCCAAATCAGACATCTGAAGGAAAATATAGAGCCATTTGAATTTTCAAGGTGCGACAGCGGTGATTCAGAAAAAATAATTTCAGAGGTGATTTTCAAACAACGATATCTCTGTCATCTCAACTCCTTTTTTGAGCAATTTTTTTTTGTTTTGGGGTAGAATTTAACAATTTACATAATGGTGCATGTGATGTTTTCTCTTTTTTCCTGATTTGTTTTTGAAAATTGCAAAGACTTATTTTTACAACTTTAGAGGCTTTGTTCGGGCTCATATGGACACATTTTTAGGTGCTATTATTTTTTAAGGTGCATGATTTTTTGTGTACTTTCCTAGTCTAGTATCAGTTTGGAGAAATTTTGAGTAGACATAGTACTTTCACCATTTTGTCTATTTTGGTTTATTTTTGGCTCTTGTAATTTATGAGATCCTTGAGAGATCTTATGTCTTATTTTGTTGAGTCTTTTATAGCTTCATATTCCCTGTTCTAAATATCAAAATTAGAAGTCCACTTTGGTCCATTTTGACAAGTGGTAATTGTACATGCACTATATATAATGTACCAAAATCATCTATTTTGGGGGGTTCTTTGATTGAGTGATATGGGGGGTGTCTTGTACGATTGTGCCTCATTTTCTCTTTCTCATTCTCTTTTTTTTTTTGCATCATGGGTTCTCCTAGATTTCCACTTTTAACTCCACATAATTATGGATAATGGAAAATTAAAGCATGGAGTGAGATGATGGAAAAACATTTTATTCAATATGTGGATGGAACCATTATTGCACCAAATGATCCTAATGCTCATATAGAATGGGTCAAACACAATCAAATAGCTCTTGGAACCTTGAGAAAGTATATAATAGAAGACCTTATCTTCCATATTGAAAAATGTACCACAGTTAAGGAAGCATGGGATAAGTTTGTTAGTTTATAGGGTCAAGCTGATGAACAAATGGGCTACAAGATTAATAATGATCTCATGAATTGGGATCCCAAATATTTTGACACAATCCAAGATTACATCAAAAATGAACATGAGCTAAGAGAAAAGATCAAGGATTTTGGAATTGATAAAAAGGATGCAGAGTTAATCTATAATTTGTTGGGTAAGCTTCCATCAAAGTATGCAACATTTTTCTTTGGATTCCATACCCATAAGTTGAATTTAGGTTCTTCATACACCATGCCTTCATTTGATGCCTTCATTGAGATGTTGATGGTAGAGAAATCAAATTTGATGAGCATGGGGATTCTCAAGTCTTCATAGTCTAAGGCATTAGTGGCTAATTAAGGGAATCAAGGGAATCAAAGTCAAAATTCTCAAAAGAATAAGAAGAATTGGAAGCCTAAGTTCCAAAAAGAAAGTGAAAAAACAACTTCCATACAACAAGGCACTTATACATCATCATAAAAGGGTGAATTTTCAAAGAAAGAGAAGCAATTTTGTGTATATTGCAAAAAGGATGGACATAAAGAACATTTTTGTTATAAGAATGACATTAATGAATTAAAAAATATTCTTGTAAATAATAAGATCAATTTTCCTTATAAGATGTCTATCTCAACTTATTCTTCAAAAAATTTAGAAAAAGATAAAGGAAAGGGTTATGCATTTGTCACACAAAAAAGACAAGCTTTATATGCTTCTTCAAGTCATGATTCTATTAAGACTACAATTGATTGACTACTTGGAGAATAGAATGGGAGTATGTGAAGATGATCACCAAGCTACTAAGGTATATATGAGATATTAGATCAGTTGTTATATTTTCATTGATGTCAACTAGTTTTGACTGTAATAATCATGATAGTTGCAAACATCTAAAAGAAGGTAATATTAGTGAAGGAATGAGATATTAACATGAAGATGAGATGTATGAGTAAGTTATGAATATGGTATTCATTAGGAAACCTATTGATCATTCTATGACATTATGATAGTGATTTCATTATATTACATGATTCTATTAAGTGTTGAAGATCAATAATGTACAAGTAAATTTGGTCTGTATATGAAGAACTTAGTATACATTGAGAAGATGGAGTGTATACTAAGTATGGTATTAACCAGGTAGGAACTAACTGATATATCATAGTATTGACCAAGTGGGAGTAATAATGTGGAACATGTGATTGTTGACGTGAGATGATGAGCTGGATGAATCTGGAAGATTCCAAGGTTAAAGAAAAAGTTTGTTATGAAGATATATGGTTGAAAAAATTCAAGGTTGATTGGATGATGAAGATTGAAAATGTTTTAAGGCACAAGTTTTGAGGAAGGTTAAAGAGGCAAAATAAATGATGGAGATTAAGAGGAAAAATCTATGGCTGAAAATAAAATATTTTATCATATCTACTTAAGGTGACAAGAAATTCAAAAGAGATACACACATGAAGAGAATATTGCATACATGTGAAGCTGGTCAGACAAGTTGGAGTAAGATCTGAGTGATTCTGTAGACTACACCAAGTGTTAGAAGGAGACAATCGAGTAGACAAAAGTTAGATGAAGAAGGATATTGAAGAGATTATGATGACCAGAGTTATACTGAGCTTAGCATATATCTAAAAATGAGCAAAGGAAGCTGCTTTTGAATCAGTTCATATATTGTTGTGTTCTAACCATTTCTATAGACAAAATCTCTTAACTGAGTGGGACTTAACAGTCTTTTTATTTCTATATTAGCATTTAATGAATGTTGTTTTCTTGTTGACCCAAGTGGATGTATGGTCACAAAGAATTGTTAGTGATAAATCCTCTAATAAGGTCACACCTTACAGTGTGTTTTGTAACCTCTAACAGGGTTTTCTATTAACTGAGCTTACTTCAAAAGAGTGAAAGTATTTTGATTACCGGTCCCATGTGGTTTTTCCCCTAACAGGTTTTCCATGTTAAAAATAAAGTGTTAAATTTGTATGCATGTGATGTTTTGATGTTTACTTTACACATTACATTAACTATTTTGATCAATATATACTAAATAATTTATCTGATAGTCGATTTATTAAGAATAAGGTACAAACAAGTTTTTATCGAGCTCTTTAGTTTATTTATTGAAGTTGATTTTATACATCTAGAGAAGAATTTGAAATTGTAGGATAACTAGACCTAACTGATTCAACTCCCCTCATAGTTATGTAACAATTGGTATCAGAGTACTAAGTACTTGAAGGAAGAAGTTTAAAGGACTTAAGTTAAAGATCTAAAGATGTATAATAGAGAGGTGTCAAAGATGAACAAAGATAATTTCTCAACATGAAAAAGCAAGATGAAGCTGGATCTATTAGGCATTGGGGATTCTTCCCTATACTATTTTGAAAATAACTTCATAAACCTTCTAGTCCTTTAATTGTCACACAGATGAAAGAGATACAAGAGCATAATGCAATGATGATTGAGATTGCTTCTTCTTTATCAGATGTTGAATTTGTAGACATTAAGAATTGTACAACTACAAAATAAATGATGTGGGATAAACTGACACTAGTCCATGGAGGAGATCAAAATTTTCTCAGGGAAAAAGAAAAAATTTTGAGAGGAAAAATTGGTGATATGAAGATGAAAGAAGGTGAAAATATTACTCATTACAACAACTGAGTTAAGGAAGTGGTGAATTCTATTTGAGGAGAAGGTGGAATTATTGAAGAATAAACTGTGGTAAGAAAAATTCTAAGAACATTGTTTCCTGCCTATTCTATTGGAGTCTCTACAATACATGAAATGAGAGCAGCACCTAGTAATGATGTTTCCCTTGATAGTCTAATCGGTAGATTGATTGAATTTGATCTTAACAAATTTGATAACATTATTTTACCTAAGGTAGAATCTACATTTGTATCATCTCCAAATATTGGTACATCAAGCAGTAGACATTAGATAAGAAATGGAAGTGATAGTGAAGCTGATGAAGATGAGATTGAAGAAATTGAAGCATTAATGGCTAGAAGGATACTGAAAGGAAAAGGAAATACCAAGGTAAACTAGCCTTAGTATTTTTCAAATGTAAAGAGATTATTCATCTTGATACAAGATGTCCTAACATGAAATATTATGAGAGGACAAGTGAAAGATCAAATGAAAGAAATAATTAATGAAGAGATTATTGAGATCATAGAGGTAATCGAAAGAGAGGAAATAGAGACAAATACGACTACAGAGATAAAGGAAAGAAGGCATGCTATGTGGTTGATGATGATGATGATGATGATGATGATGATACAAAGTTTGAAACTGATGAATATGTAGAAGTGGTGTTTGTTGCATTCAAGGAAGATTTTGAAGAAGAAGAAAGGTATGTAGAAAAGGAAATTATTTCTAAAGTAATAAAAAATGATACTTGGATTATTGATAGTGGCTTCACACATCATATGATTGGTGATGAAGATAAGTTTGAATATCTTGAACATTATAATGGTGGATCTGTAAAAATGGGAAATGATACACCTTATCAAGTGAAAGGTAAAGGATCTATATTTCTTAACAAAAAGATCAGATATGAAAATGCTTATTGGATGAATGGACTTAACTATAATCTGTTGAGTGTTGCAAAGTTGAATAACATAGGTCACTAAGTTACATTTGAGAATAGAAGAGTAAAAATCTATGATGATGTTGGAAGACTAATCAGTACTAGTGACTAATCTAGAGGTAACCTATTTTATTTGTAGAATGCTAAAACTTCTTGTTTAAAGGCTAAAAATGATGATGCATGGTTATGACACAAAAGGTTATGCCATGTGAATTTTGACAACATGGTAAAGATTAGTAAGAAAATAACACTTAGAGGTTTACCGAGTATATCTAAGTCTTACCAGGTAATGTGAAAACAATGTCAAATGGCTAAAATGACAAAGTCTAGTTTTAAGAGAAAAAAATACTTCTCTAATGCTATTCTAGATTTATTTCATACTAATTTATGTGGTCCAATGAGAATTCAGATCTATTATGGAGATAGATATTTTATCTTGTTTGTTGATGATTTCTCTAGAATGATGTGAGTGATGTTCTTGAAAGAAAAATTAGAAGCTTTTCAAATGTTTAAGTGGTACAAAGGAAAAGTGGAGAAAGAAACTGGTAAGCAACTAAAATTATTGAGGTCAGATAGAGGTGGTGAATTCATTTTTGATGAGTATACTAAATTTTTTAATGATCATGGAATAAAGAGATAGGTATCTGCATCAAGGACTCCACAGTAGAATGGGATTGTTGAAAGAAGGAATAGATTAATTATTGACTGTGCTAGAACATTGTTAATTGAAAAGATATTGCAAAAATTTATTGGAGGGAAGCTATCAATACTGTTGTCTATACATTGAACCAAGTACATCTAAAGAAAGAGACAAACAAGACACCTTATGATCTATGGTATGGTTATAGACCTAATGTGAGCTATTTTAGAATATTTCGGAGTAGATGTTACATTTTGAAAGATGATAGGCATGGAAAATTTGATTCAAAAGCTGATCAAGGAATATTTCTAGGTTACTCTAATAAAAGTAAGGCTTATAAATATTTGAAAAAAGCTACTAACAAGATGATTGAAAGTGAAAATGTGAGAGTTGATAAGTTTGCAGAAAATGATGAAGAAATAAAGAAGGAACCAAAAGACTATGAAAGATTTGTCTACATAGAGAAAGAAGAACCTGTCACTTTACCTGAGCAATAACCTAGGGTCACTGATAAAAAAAATATTGCTATTGAGAAACAATCTTTACAAACTAAGCAAAAAAAAATAGTTACCAAGGAGAATGATGATGATGCACCAAGTGGAGAAAATGTAAAAGAATAGAGGTCTAAGCTTGTACTAGAAAAATACATGAGAATACACCATCTATAGGATCGGATAATTGGAGATAAATGAGTAATAATTATGACAAGAAGTAAGTTAAGGAATAACACATGTTTGGTTTGTGAATTTGAACCTAGAACTATTCAAGATACATTGGAAAATTATAATTGGATTAAGGAAATGAATGAGGAAATCAAGAAAATACATAAGAACAAGACATAGACATCAACACTAAGGCCTAAAGACAAAAATTTGGTTGGCACCAAATGGATTTTCAAAAACAAATTGGATGAGAATGGACTTGTTATAGAAAACAAAGAAAGATTCATCTAAAAAGGTTATGCAAAAGAAGAAGGAATTGACTATGGAGAAAATTTTGCACCTGTTGCTAGACTAGAAGGAGTGAGAATACTTCTTTCTTATGTTTCTTACAAAGGATTTAAGGTATATCATATTGATATGAAATCTACATTTCTGAATGAGATAGTTGAAGAAGAGGTATACATTAAAGAAGCTGAAGGTTTTGTAGATCCAAATCAAAAGAACATGGTATGTAAGTTGGACAAGAACTTTATGGATTGAAGCATACACTAAGAGCATGGTATGAAAGACTGCATTCTTATCTCATAAGAATTGGTTCTGTTAGAATAAGTGATAACAACAATTTATATTTGAAAGATGAAAATGATGATTAAATTCTTATTGCTGTAATTTTTGTTGATGATATCATATTTGGAGGTCATGATAATTTATGTAACTCCTTTTCTAATGAAATGAGAAAAGAGTTTGAATGTAAATGTTTGGAGAGATCAAATTCTTTATAGGTTAAAAATACAAAAATTGAAGGAAGGCATCTATATCACATAATATAAATACATAAAATAAATCTTGTTTAGATATTCGATATGGAAGACTCAAAATTAGTCGGTACACCGATGGTAACTAGATGCAAGCTAACAAAGGAGGAAAAGTCAATAGTGGTAAATCAAACCTTACAAATATCTATGATTGGAAAGCTGATATATATTGTACATAGTAGACTAGATATTGCACACGTTGTTGGAATTTTAGCTAGATTTTCTCCTAATCCTAAAGAGACACATATGACTGCTATGAAAAAAATCTTGAGATATCTGAAGAACATTAAAAAATATGGTTTTTGGTATAAGAAAGAAGGTAATTTCAAACTTAAAGTTTATATAGATGTTGATTGGGCTAGAAATATTGATGATATAAAAAGCACTACATGAGGAGCTTTGTATTTAGGAGAAAGACTAGTGACTTGGATAAGCAACAAAGAAGGATATATTTCTCATTCCATTTTAGAAGATGAATATGTAGTTGTTGCTTCTAATTATTCTAATATAGCATGGATAAATAAATTTTTGGAAGGTATGAATGAAGAAATAATTGATCCAATGATAATTTATTGTGACAACACAAGTTCTATTAACATTTCAAAGAATCTAGTGATGCTACAAAGACAAAGAACACATCTATTAAATATCACTAATTAAGGGAGAAAGTTCAGGAAAAAAAATTCACATTGGAATATGTGAAGTCACAAGAGAAATTTTTTGATATATTCATAAAACCCTTACCAAAGGATACATTTAAATACTTGAGCAGTAGACTAGGGGGCCTTCCCTTGTCTAACAGTCACTAAGGTGAATGGGGTTGCATCAACCTATTCTTATCAGAAGATCTATTTATGTTGATGCAATATGTTCACACTTTGGGATTTCTAAGGTTGTGAAGAAAGTGAAAGACAAGCTAAAACTGAGAAAAAATTGTATATTAATAATTTAGTCAGCTCTACTAAGCACGCAACACATTCTGGAATCTATCAAATAAGATAATTGTAGATGCACACTACACACTGTCAGCTCTACCAAAATAATTGTATCTTTCTCCTCAAGCTTAATTACTTCATGTGATCTTAAATAAACATCACCAACTCTTCTCAAAGCTTAAATCTAATGGCACATACTGAAATGATATGCACAACTCTAGAACCAATATAATCTTCATCATCTCTTTTGAACAAACATAGGAAACTGCTACTGGTGAATAGCGACTACATAACTTTACTTCTATTGATCATCAGACTTTGCATCCATGAATGTAACATCATTAACATGTCTTCATCATATATCCAAGTGCACAAGGCTCCATAATAACTATACAGACAACCATACATGGAACACTACCTATTACTCTGTCAGGAACACTGTTGACACATGCTACTATATAGTTGTCTTTACTAATAGTTAACCTTTGCACCCATGATATCATGCTGATAACATGTCCATGCTACATATGCTAAAAGCTTACTACATAAGTCTTCCATGCATGCTACTTACCATATGTTGTCATCAATTCCAAACATACAGTCAGTACTAGCCTGTTGGAAAATCTTCAATAATCCCCCCGTTTGGCATTGATGGCAACGTATGGAATGAAAAACTCCACCAATGCAAATGAATAATTATTTTATAATATTATCCATTTCCTCTTCAAGACTCCCCCAAAGATGAGTCCTCCACCTGCTACAATATTCTTCAACATTCTCCATTTCCTCAACTGAACTGGTGTCATAATTGAATACTACTCCCCCTTAGTATATTACTCCTCTTTTTACTTCTATTTTTCATGACTATTTATTACTCCCCCTTTGACATCAATGGAAAAGGGTGTCAATCAGTTTAAGCACTAGTACTACTCTAGAAGTAGAGTAGTCAACCATCCATCAATCCCTGAGGACTGATGTTTTTTCTTCTCTCTTCTAAGAATAATTAGGGAAGGGAATTACTCCCAACTTCTCCCTGAGATATTCAAAAGTATCCTTTGGCAAGGGCTTTGTGTTTATGTCTACCAACTGATCTTTAGTAATCACATAGTCTAGCTTGACTTCTTTCTCTTCCACTTTCTCTCTTAGGAAGTGATACTTAATCTCAATGTGCTTTGTCTTTGCATGCATCACAGGGTTCTTTGACATGTTGATAGTGCTAGTGTTATCATAGTGAATAACAATAGGATAATCAATCTGAATTCCAAAATCCGTTATCATCTGCTTGATCCAAACAATTGTAGAAAAATTCAAGGCTACTGCAACATACTCCTCTTCTATTATTGATTGAGAAATACAATTTTGTTTCTTGCTTTTCCAAGTGACAAGTCTATCACCAAGAAACATTGCTCCACCTGATGTACTCTTTTTGTCATCAATGCATCCTGCCCAATATACATTAGTGTACACATGAAGCTCAATATTTTTTGAATTAGGATACCATAGACCATAGTCTATAGTGCCTTACAAATATCTAAATATCATTTTTCCTACCATGAGGTGACTTTGTTTAGGCTCTGCTACAAATCTTCCAACTATGCCAACTGCATTGGAAATATTTGGTCTAGTTTGAGTAAGATAAATAAGTTTTCCAATCATAGACTTATACAATCTTATATCTACAACTAGTGAGTCATCTTCTTTTGTAAGCTTGCATCTAGTTATCATAGGTGTCCCTACTAGTTTGCAATCATCCATATTTAATTTCTTTAATATCTTTTTCACATACTTGGACTGATTAATGAAAATACCTTTCTCTATTTGTTCCACATTCAATCCCAAAAAGTATTTGATAGGTCCAATCATACTCATGTCAAATTCATTTTGCATCTCCTTACAAAATTCATCACTAATTTTATCATTACCTCCAAAGATAGTGTCATCAAAAAATATAGCTACAAGTAGTAAACCTTTAGATGTCTCTCTTATGAATAGATTACAATTTTTTAATCCTTTCTTGAATCCAATCTTTGTTAGATATCCATCTAGTCTCTCATACCATGCTCTAGGGGCTTGCTTAAGTCAATAGAGGGCCTTCTTCAATCTACATACCATATCAGGTTTGTCTAATAAGGTGAATCCTTCTAGCTGCTCAATGTATACTTTTTCTTTCAAATCTCCATTTAAGAATGCTAACTTGACATCCATCTGATAAAATTTAAAGCTTTTTACTATAGAATAAGCTAGAAATAACTTAATAGCTTCTAATTTTCTCACAGGTGCAAATGTGTCTGAATAATTGATGCCTTCTCTTTGCACATATCCCTTACATACTAACCTTGCTTTATTTCTTACTACTATACCATCTTCATTCATCTTGTTTTTTAATATTCATTTTATTCTAATCACATTCTTATCACTAGGTCTTGGGACTAGTTCCCAAGTGTCATTCTTAATAATCTAATCAAGTTCTTCTTTGATAGCATCATGCCAATCTAAATCATTACATGCATCTTCAACACTTAAAGGTTCAATTTGAGATAGTAAACATACTACCTCATTACTAGCTGAGTTCTTTGCTTGTGATCTTGTTAAGAATTTTCCACTCTGATCTCCAATGATGTCTTTCTTGGAATGGTTTCTAGATGTAAACTTTGGAACTTTAGGTGATATTGGCTCATCTTCCTATTACCCAAATTTTTCCTATGCATACAAATTTGGCAAAAAACCATCCCCAGGTCTCTATTTTTACCATGTCTGCCATCCTTGAAATTTTCATGAATTTACACCCTATTCTCTGGCCTCTGCAAATTTGTTATTTCCCTGGTCTGTAGTAAAAAGTTTGAAAAACTAGCTGTTACCCTAAAAACCCCTTTGGTCACGTTATATTTTCATGTTACCTTTTTCAAAAACTTAATTCATTCATATTTGCATGTGCACGAAATAATCCCTAAGTCCGACAGTTTAATTTTTTCTAAGTCTCGAAGCACAAAATAATTCCTAAGGGTTAAGTGTCAATTTGATCTAACAGTCTTCGCCATTCTACAAGCCAAAGATGCGCGTGTGTTACGATCATGGTATAGTGATGACCATCGATCTTGTTTTCTCCAATGTTGTAGTGTGTCAGTGGGTCTAGTGCCACATCATCTGATTTGGTAAATTTTCATTCGTCAGTGGGCTAGTGATTTGGCTATTGTCAGTGGGCCCTTTCTCTTCAGTGGATTAAGTTCTGATCGCATCTCATAGTTGTCATTATACCGGTGATTTAAGAAGCATGTGTTTTATCATCATGGTATAGTGATAGTCATTGATCCTTCTTCATCATCAAAGCTTCTGACAGTGGGGCCGTTGTCAAGACATGTGCTACGTGGATCCATTTGGTGGTGTTTGATTGGTTGAGGTTTTGAACACGTGGCACCTATCAGTGGGGTCAGCTTCCTCAAAGTGTTAAGTCCCAAGTAGGATTGATGATTGTCATTATACCACCAAGGTAAGATGCACATTGGTTAGGCTAGTGGTATAGCGACAACTGTCCAATGTGATTCTAGTCTGTCACGGGTCTGCATTGCCGAGGTGTTGCTGATGAAGCAGTTGGGGTGAATGAATGATTTCCACATGGCTGATGTTAGTGGGCCCATGGGGTCTGAGGTTTCTAAAGAGGTTAAAGCATGGTTAGATCTCACAATTGTCATTACACCATGGATTCAAAATGCTTGATTGTTAGCATTGCGGTATAGCGACAACCGTTGGATGGTGTTCTCAGGGACGTGGATCCAAGGTCTTGTCAGAGATGTTGATTTGCTCACTTCCAATTGGTTGCTGACTTCCATGATGGATTTGAATTGTCAGTGGGGGATTTTAAGTTGTTTTCTTAGAGCATTGTGGCCATTCATTTGCTAGGGAAATTATGCATCGATGGTTGAGTTTTAATTTCGGACCTTGCTAGCTATTAACATTTAAATTCAAATTTCTCCGTGAAGGTTTTCTGCTAAGGTTTTGCTCTTTGCGGCCATGCGCGACAAGTTTGGTAGCTGGAATTTATTTCTTCAAGATAGGGATGGTTGGGAGGATGATGATGGATGATCTGATCATCGGTGCCATAGATTTTATAGAGTACCACATCATGTTGAGGCTTTAATGAGCTTGGCACCACCTTTTGTAGGGTTAATCATTTTAAACCCAAATATCTTCAGGATTGGATTTGGATGCATTCATGGCTTAGTGGAGTTGCAGGTGGGTAGATGGATCAAGGTTGATGCATCTATAGGTGGGCTTAGGACCAGGATCAACATGCAAGGAAAATATTTGATTTGATCACCAACTATTCTTAGAGTTTTGATGATGGGTCATCAGTACCACTAGGGTTTGATCATTATATTGTAAAACTTTTAACCCTAGTTAGGTTTTGCTCCCACTTGTTTAGAGGAGAGGTATATATTATATTTTTGGAGCCTTAGTGTTGGGAGGTTAGAGTTCACATTTTGTAAGAAGAAAGAGTCCTTTCTCAGAAGGCTATTCGTGGTATTTCTTCTACCCTCTGGTCTTCTACTCTTGTAATCTCCCATTGATGATTCAGATATTGCAGAGGTATTTTGTGACAATCCTTCATGTCCCTATGCCTCCTTGTTTGACTTATCTCTTATTGAATCAAAGTATATGATGTTTTTGGTGGTATCTTAGGGTTCTTGATCCCTCTTACTTTCTACAATTGTGTGTGTTATTGTGTTTGATCTGATTTGGATATTTTATGGGTATACTTCAGCCTCCTAATAGTCTTGTCTCAATCCTACACCAAGTTGTAGAAGTGAATGTCTACTTGCAGGTCATAGGCTATGTCTTATCTTTAGACCCTCCTATGAAACACTTATGCAAGCTTATTTAGTAAGTTGTGACCTACTAGACCTAAGTCTTTCATTGATTTCATCCTCCATACTAAGATCCAAACCCTAGTTTCGATGCATCACCTAGTAGGTAGTTTTCTTTTAGTCTTTTCCTTTCCAAGCATTCCTTCTATCCCTTTCCCTCAAAATTTTACTTTTATGTCTAGAAGAAAATTAAGGTGATTATCCAAGAGGAACTAGCCTAGAACTTGGAGGTTTCATCTTAGTTAGCATAGGTGCTACACCTGGAGATGATTCTCATGTTATACTAGGTTATCAAGACTACGAGGGCTTGAAACAAGGGTGCAAACTTAGTGTATAACACTTCCTTAGGAGTTTCTTCTTCGCTTATCTTAGGGTCATTGAATAAAACATCAATACTATCAAACATTTCTTCAATAACTGTCTCACTAGTGGAAGGTCTAGTTCTTCTTCAATTATGGGTAAGTAATCATGATATCTTTCTTGAATCATAAGATTTTCATCAATCTTAACATGAGAACTTTAAATGATCTTTTTCAATCTTAAATTGAAACATCTATAAGCTTTAATTTTAGTAGACTAACCAAGGAAAATACCTTCATCGCTTCTTGCATCAAACTTGCCTATTGCTTCATCTCTCTTGATGTAGCACTTGCTTCCAAAGATTCTGAAGTATTTTACTATGGGAACATTACTAAACCATACCTCATAAGGCATTTTGTCTATGCTAGGCCTCAATTGAATTCTATTGATGGTATACACTATTGTATTGACTGCATCTCTCCAATAGGTGTGTGTAACTTTTCCTTCAATCATGATGGTGCACGCTATATCAGGGATGATCCTATTCCTTCTCTCTACAATTCCATTCTACTGAGGGGTTCTAGGTGCACTCAACTTCCACTTGATGCCATGTTGTTCATAGTACTCATAGAATCTATTAGAGGTGAATTCTCCTCCTCTATCTGATCTCAAACATTTTATCTTTACTCTAGATTCATTCTCAACCTTAGATTTGAATATTTTGAACTTCTCAACTGCTTCTAACTTGTCTCTCAAGAATGAAACCCACATCATTCTAGTATAGTCATAAAAAAAAAACAATGAAATAGCTTTCACCATTTAGTATGATCTTGTTTGAGCTGGACCACATAGGTCTGTATGAATTAGATCCAACTTGTTCTCTGTTGAATTGTGCTTGCTCCTGAATGAGTTTCTCACATGATTTTCCATCACACATTCCCTGCATACAATATCAACTAGATTTTCTATGCTAGGTAGATCTCTTACTACCTTTACATTGCTTATCTTTACTATATTATCAAAATTGATATGACATAGTCTTTTATGCCACAACCAATTGTCATCTACTTTAGCAACAAAAAAACTTGCTTCTAGATTAAGCTGAAAAATAGTACCTGTAGTCTTTGATCCTGATGCAATTATTTCTCCTTCTTTTTTGTTAATGATGCACTTGTTTCCATTCAATTCCAATCTATAACCTTTGTCAAGTAACTACCCAACACTTAGCAGGTTATGTTTCAAACCATCAACATAAAGAACATCATCAGTACTATTCTTTCCATCCAAGGTGATGGCTCCTCTACTAATGATGGGTTTAGGAGTGTTATCTCCAAATCTAACCATGCCACCATTGTATTTGTCCAGATGAACAAATCTATCTTTATCACCTATCATGTGATGTGAACAACCACTATCTATAATCCAATCTATCCTTATATCAACTTGTGAAATCAATGCTAGCTCTTGTTTTTGTTTCTCATCTTCATGATCTGTCTTATTGTTCATTTTCTCTATGATAGAAATAAATCCAATTTCTTCTTCAGCTGAATCATCATCTAAAACTCCATCTCTAGCATAGTAACATTCCTTAGAGTATTTAGGCTTGTAGTCATTTTTTAACTTTCTAGCTCTTAAATGACATTTAGATGCAAAGTGACCAATCTTATTACATGAAAAGCATTTAAATAGAAATTGACCTTCATATTTTCCTTTTCCTTTCTTTTCTCTTTTGAAAATCATAGCAATGAAATCATCTAGTGTTTTCTCTTCATCATCATCATCAAAATTACCAGAAGTGTTTGTAGATTTCTTACCATGAACTATTGCTTTGAAGGTTGTCTCACTTTTAGGTTTTGTCTTCAATCTTGAAATCTCAAAAGCTGAGATTTTGCTGATCAAGGTCTCTCTCTTAAAATTTGATGTAAGCCACATGGTCTCATCAAGGATGTTGATCTTGTTTTCATATTGTAGAGTGAGAGTAGTCATCAATTTATCCATAATGTCTTCTTTTGAGATCTCTCCACCATTGTTCTTGATTCCAGCAACTGCTTCATTGATCCTTTGATTGTAAGCTCTGATGTTTTCTTTAGGAAGCATCTCTAATGCATTGTATCTTTTCTTCCATGGTTTTCTATGCACATCCTTTGCTTGTTTGTCTCCTTCAAATATGTCTTCTAGGTACTTCCATATTTTGTGGGATGTATCTACTTTCTTTATTTCTAAAAACTCACTATCAGAAAGGGCATTGATAAGGCCTTCTTTGGCTATTGCATTCTGATGAAACAATTCCTTTTTCTTTTTAGTAGCATCGTCCTTTTCAAGGTCTTCTAAGGTAGTGATCTTGACTACTTTGATAGTTACATCAAAAAATTCAAAGGAAATGTACTACAAATGAGTCACCATCTTGTTCTTCCAATCAAGATAATTATCTCCATCAAACTTAGGACTTTCTTTTTTGAAGAATTCCATTTGATCAACCTTAATCTATTAAAATTTCTCTCTGAGGCACTTGGCTCTAATACCAATTGTTAGGAATAGTTCCAAGAGATAACTGAGAGGGGGGGGGGTGAATCAATTATCTACAAGTTTCAATTCTTTATCCAATTAAGTATACTTAAACACAAAGCATAAACACAATGAAAGAAAACTTGAACACAACATCAATATTTTGGTTATGGGCAAACCCAAATAGGTAAAAACCCTGGTGACAATTGACACCCACTAATACTCTACACTAGTGTATTATGAAACTTGTTAGAAGATCCTTAACCTTGTTAGGAGTTTCTTTACAATATATTTAGTACAATATACCTAGTCAAGGGTCGGAACCTTTTAGGAGTCTTTTACAATAGTCCCTATTAGGGGAGAGGATGCACTATGTAAGAGCACACTTCTAAAAGGGGTGAAGGCTACAACCTTCTGTTTAATAGATACACACTATATCTGGATCTTGATGAACCGTGCTTTGACCTAATGTCTGGATCAGTTCCAATGTATAGGACAAATACTTTACTTGGTCACATAGCCCTTCTTCTGATGGCTCAACACTTCACGCTCTACTCTGTTCTTACTATCAACCATGAACCACACTCAAGTAATCACAAATGACTGCCTATATATAGCTTTCCTCTAAATGATATAATAAAGATAGCCTATTAGAACCACCTTGAAATCATATTAGAGAAGCCATAACAAAATCCAATAATAATTTAGCTGGCTCTACTAAGCACACAACACATTCTAGGACATGTCTAATAAGATAATTGTAGATGCACACTACACACTATTGGCTCTACCGAAATAACTGTATCTTTCTCCTCAAGCTGAATTACTTCATGCGCTCTTAACTAAACATCACTAACTCTTCTCCAAGCTTAAATCCAAGGGTGCATACCAAAATGATAGGTACAACCCTAGAACCAATATAATCTATGTCGTCTCTTTTGAACAAACACAAGAAACTGCTATTGGTGAATAGCGACTACATAAATTTACTTCTACTGATCATCAAAGTTTTCATCCATGAATGTAACATCATTAACATGTCTTCATCATATATCCAAGCACTCAAGGCTCCATGATAACTGTACAGACAACCATACATGGAACACTACATGTTACTTTGTTAGGAACACTATTGACACATGCTGCTATATAACTATCTGTACTAAGAGTTAACCTCTGTTCCCATGATATCATGCTGATAACATGTCCATGCTACATATACTAAAATCTTACTCCATAAGTCTTCCACACATGCTACTTACCGTATGTTGTCATCAATGACAAACATACAATTAGTACTAGCCTGCTAGAAAATCTCCAACAAGTTACTTGGAAAAGAATCATTCAAAAAAATCCTAGCAGCTTGAGTAAGATCTCTATGGTTATGGATTAGCTATAGAAGAATCTTAAAGAAGCTCTTGAATAGATTGATATACTTACTGAAGAAAGAGATAATCTGAAAGGAAAATATTATGATGCAAAGAACCTCATTGAGAAGCTAAAAAATAAGTTGGAAGAATTGAAAATAGAAAAGGAATCTACAATTCAAGTTGAAGATTGTGATGATAATCTGGAAAAATAAAATGAGATCCTTAAACATGAATTAAAGATAGTAAATTTGAAATTGAATTTGAAAGATGGAAACAACAAGAATGAAGAAAATCTGAAATCTGAGAATGAAAATCTAAAATCTGAGAAAGAAGATCTGAAATCTAAACTTTGTAAAGTGACATCTAAACTTGAGAAAACCAAATTGTAGTATGCTAAACTTGAAAAGTAAAATACAATTGTGAAATGTGAATTGACTCAGTCTAAGAAACATCTTGAGAAATTTTATTCTACTAGTGAGAAGATTGATGAACAAATGTCTTATCAAAATCCATTCTATGATAAAACTGGTCTTGGATTTAACTCATGTAAGGTAAGTGAAGAAAGAAAGGAACCAGATCTGAAAATTTTTGAAAAGATAGAAGAAAAGAAATTTGATGAAGCTAACAAATCTGAAGATATGTCTAAAGAGGAAGAACCACCTAAGAAAGAAGAATCACCTAAAGGTATGTAAAGGGAATTTAAAGGTAAATATTTTTCATGTAACACTTTTGGTCATATGAAGAAAGATTGTACAGGTAAGCAATTTAAACCTCTTAGTGGTTATTTTTATAATTGTCATGGTTTTGGACATAGAGCTATTGAATGTAGGAAACCTAAATTTAATGAGAATAATAATAGTAGTAGAATGTTTAGAGATAATAACCATGCAGATAAGAAACCTATTGAAGATATGAATAGAAGAAATGTAGTAGTATGTTATAGATGCAACAAGATTGGACACATTGCCAAGAATTGCAGATCACAAATCAAAGAGACTGGACCAAGATATGGAAACAATGGAGTAGTCTATTAGATATGCAAAAAAAAATTTTATACACCAAGGTCTTGCAGAATGAACATGAGAAACCCTAATCCTAGAAGTCATGCAAGGACAAATGAGAATGCAAGAAGTGGTCATGGAGGTTGTTGTAGTAATTCAGAAGAAGTTAAGTTTATTAAAGCCATAGATCAAGGAGACACATTCAATGCTGAAGGTAATCAGAAAGGTGATGTATCTAATGGTAAGAGTGAAACTCTTCCTAACCCATCTCAAAGTACTTAATTCATGAAAAATGTAGTAGAATAGGAACTTAGGATAGTGTAGAAGTTATTCTAGGATGAATTGAGTCTTGCGCAATTAATCCAAGGTATTTTATGATGTAATGATGCTATGGTTAAGAGCACATGAGCTAATATGATGTTATGAGAGATCACAAGAAGTTTTAAGTTTTGCAAGTAAGCAGGAACAAATTTTTGGAAAGAAGCGGCAAAAGAATTGAATGCGATGTCAGAATCTTGTAAGATTGAAAGGTTAAAATATTATGATTGGTATTGTTTGATCATTAAATTGAATGAAAGTGTTAAGGAGATCAAATAGTAATGATTGAGAGTAGTTTGCAAGGATTTTGTGAAGGAATTTTATGTCAAATCTACGCAAAGGCCTAAATTGCAGAATTAAGGTATTTCACTAAGCAAATATATCAGTCAGTTAGAGAATTTGCAGAAGATATGGATGTTTCATTGGTTAATAGTATAAGAGATAAAATTAGACCTAAGATTAAAAGGGAACCAGTAGAACCTTTGGAAGAAGACCCTAAATTAGCATTGTAAACTGTACCAGATGGAGTTTTACCTTTAGAGAATGTTAGAAGCTATTTGGGATGTAAACTTGAAACCCTCAATGATAGTGATTTTACTAAAGAGTATGAGAAGCTTTACAATCATGATATGTCATTGAAAGTAGGGTTTGAACATTTGAAAGATAATGAAATCATAAAGTATTCACTACAGTATGAATTTGATGATGAAGAATGCACTAAGATAATTTTGAGTAGAATACATAATGGAAAGTTTTGGTTAGATGACAAAGTGATAGAAATCATAGCTAACCTAATTCATGAAGTAACTGGTTTGTCTAAATCTAGAGTCATACCATTCAATGAAAAGAATGTAAAAAAAATTGTATTGGACAACACTAAATCATCTTATAATGGTAGAGGCATAGTGATTAGCAAGATACAACAAGATGATGTTAGATATTTATGCAAGATCCTAACAACTAAGTTTTGTGCTAATTCAAGAGAAGATGACATGGCAGCTAGAATGATTCATGCAGCCTATTTGATGTGTATTGATAAAGTGCAAGTAGATATGTGTGAAATCTTGAGAATTTAGTTGTTTGAGAACCTAGAAAAGATTAAGAAGACTATGAATTCCCAATTTAGATTTTCATCATTGATTACATATATGTTTTTCCATTTGATAATAAGATTTCCATTTACAATTGGAGATGATTGGAATGATAGCAAGACCTCAATAGAAAGAATCAACTGAGTATATAGGAGACACCTTATAGATAAGGTCAATGAGAGTGTAATTTTAGTGATCAAAACAATTCAGATTTTGATGAAGAACAGATCAAGAATCCCTTAATCTATTGTTGAAAAGTATAAGAATGAGATATTCTTTATGGTTGAAACTGACTTCACCTATATTGAAGCAGTTGAACCTAGAGTAGAGTTCATAGTGATGAACTACAATTGATTTAGAACCTGAATGAAGAATCTATAATTTAAGATTACTGAGGAGTTGATGATTAGATATGCAAGATGATTAAATCAGTATTATGTTGTCATTGATGTCAACTATCTTGATAATACTTATCTTATAAGTTACTATACCAACACATCTGAAGGAAGGTGAAAGAGATGAAGAACATGATATCTATATGAGGAAGATGTATATGATAGATGAGGATAAGGAACACATTCAGTAACTTGTTGATGAGTCTATGACTTGATGAAATTGACTTTATTATGTTGCATTCATCTATGATGAAGAATAGAGCTGAAAGACACAAAGTAGTGTTGTCGGTAAATAAAGCATTTTAGTATACACCAACGAAGTGTAGTGTATACTGAGCGTAGTGTTAACCAAGCTTGTGTTCACCGACACATTTCCTTTTTAACCAAGAAAAATAGGAAGGAATTAAATGATCAGTTTAGCCGATAAAGTGATGAGCTGTAAAGTGTATCAAATTGAGGTAACAGATAAGGTTTGTTATGAAGATCAATGGGTAACATAAATCAAAAAGGATCTAAGGGAGAAGATTGAAATGTGTTATTGACACATCAGCTAAGGTAGCTTAAAGTGGAAAAATCTATAAATATGATTAGGCGGAAAAATCTGATGGAGGAAAAGAAAATGATTTACTTGTCTATATAAGAGACATTGATTTCATTATTGAAAAGAGTCGAAAGAACAAGATACTGCAAAATTATCACATGGAGAAGTTTTCATGCATTCTGATCATACTAGTTAATAAGAACTGAGTTGTAGAAAAATTACCGAGCTATAGAGACTAATTATCGATGAATAGTAAGTTGATATAGTATTGAATCAGAAGTGTTATATTGATCAGAAATATTTGAATGAGCTGAACATTGATCTCTAAATTGCAAGCTGAAGTTGTTTTAAGGAAGATCATCTACTGTTACATATTTAACCATTGTACATAGTCAAATCTCTTAACTGAGTGGACTATGAAAGTCTTTTGATGTTTCATTCATAGAGTGAACATTGTTATCCTATCAACCCCAAAGTGACTACTTGTTGGACGATAACTTCTTGTCTAAAATTCTCTAACAAGGTCACACCTAACAGTGTGTTTGTAACTTTTAACAGGGTTGGGTCTTCACCGACCTCACTTCAGAAGAGTGAAAAATTTTGGGTTACCGGTCCCAGGTGGTTTTTCCCTTCACAGGCTTTCCACATTAAATCTCTTGTGTTATGTGTTGATTGTGATATTTGTTTTTTTTATCATGCTTTGCATATTTACATGTTAGATTTAATCGGTAACTATTATAAAGTTCAGACTAACAATCAGTAAAAACACAGACAATGAAAGTATTTTATGTTTACCAAGTTGCAGAAGTAGTAGAATTGTTTTGGATTATACATTTTGAAATTGTGGGACACTGGATAACTGATTCACCCCCTCTCAGTTATTCTAACAATTGGTATTAGAGTTGTGGTTGCTTAGAATAGAGTTTTAAGGACTTCAACAAAAAGGTCTCAAGATGTATAAGAGGGAAGTGCCAAAGCTTAACAAAGATAACTTCATAGTATGGCAACGCTGGATGAAGTTGCACATATCTGGAATTGGGAATTCTACACTAGAACTAATGGAGAATAGCTGCATTGAACCGACACTAGGTCCCCTAACTCTTGATCAACTGAAGGATAGGCATGAACACAATATTACTATGATGGAACTTGCTACTACCTGTACCAATGCCAAATTTGATGACATCAAGGATTGTGATACTACCAAGAAGATGTGGGACAAGCTAACTCTAATATACAGTGGAGATGTGAATGTTAAGAGAGCTAGAGAAAAAATCCTAAGAGGTCTATTTGATGATATGAAGATGAAAGAAGGTGAAAATATTGTGCAATATACAAACAAACTAAAAGAGGTAGTACACGCTCTTAGAGCATCCATTGGAGTTATTGATGATGAAACAATAATAAGCAAGATTCTCATAACTTTGCTACCAGTTCATGTGATCAGGAACTCTGCAATTCATGAAACAAGGGCTACATCCAACCTCACCCTTGACACTCTGATCAGTAAGCTTACAACCTTTGAATTGAATAACTTTGACAATAGTGTTGTACCTTCTATTGAATCTACTTTCATGTCCTCTTTGAAGATTGGTAAGTCTAGTAGCAAGAATGATAAGAATAATAATAGTGATAGTAATACCGATGATGAACTTGATGAGCTTGAAGCTCTTATGGTGAGAAGATTTCCCAAAGGTAAGGGAAGGTATAGAGGCAAGTTACCTCTAGCATGTTTTAATTGTAAAGAAGTTGGCCACGTCACTGCTAGATGTCTGAATAAGAAAGATGATGATAGATCCAAAGATCAATCTGAAGGAAGCTATGGGAGAAGAGTCAATAGAGGCTACCAACACAACAATAGAGACAACTGAGATAGCTATGACAAAGGGAAAATATATGTTACATAGCTAAAGAATTTGAATCTAAATCTGACACTGATGATGATGTAGAAGTAGTATTTTTTGCTATGAAGGATGATTCAAAGGAAGAAGAGAAAAATGAAGAGACAAAACTGATCTCTAAAGTAAGAAGAAATGATACATGGATCATAGACAGTGATTGTACACATCATATGACTGGTGATATAGATAAATTTGATCTAATTGATGAATATAATGGTGGATTTGTTAGAATGGTAAATGATGCACCTTGTATGCTGAGAGGTAAAGGTTCACTGATGATTAATGATAGAATAAAATGTGAGAATGCATACTAGGTAGATGGATTGAACTACAATTTGTTAAGTGTGGCACAGCTAAACAACTTAGGACATCAACTTGTTTTTGAGAGCAGAAAGGTAAGAATCTATGATGATGGAGGAAGACTTGTCAGAACCGGTACACAATCCAAAGGTAATCAATTTTATCTTGATATTGATCAGTCTTCTTATTTATTAATAAATGATGAAGATGCATGGTTGTGGCATAAGAGGTTATGTCATGTGAATTTTGATAACACGGTCAAGATTAGTAAGAAGAAAAGAGTTAGAGGATTGCCTAACTTGTCAAAACCAAATCATGCTATGTGCCATGAATGTTCGAAAGGTAAGATGACTAAGTCTAGTTTTAAAAGAAAAGACTACTCAACAAAGAAGATACTTGAATTGGTTCATACCAACCTATGTGGTCCTATGAGAACTCAGAGCTATTATGGTGATAGATACTTTATTCTTTTTGTTGATGACTATACTAGACTAATGACTATTATGTTCCTGAAAGAGAAATCTAAAGCTTTTAAGTTATTTAAATGGTATAAGGAGAAGGTAGAAAAAGAGACTAGAAAATAAATTAAATGCTTAAGATCTGATAGAGGAGGTGAATTTATCTCTAATGAATTTACTAATTTCTGTAGTGAGAATGGTATTAAGAGACAAGTCTCTACACCGAGAACACCTCAATAGAATGGGATTATTGAAAGAAGGAATAAGTCAATCATTGATTGTGCTAGAACACTAATGCTACAAAAGAATGTTGCTCAAACATATTGGAGGGAAGCTATCAGTACAGCTATATATGTGCTTAACTGAGTACAATTCAAGGACACCAATCGAACACCTTATGATCTATGGTTTGGACACAAACCTACTGTAAGTTATTTCAAGATTTTTGGAAGCAAATTTTTTATTCTGAAAGATGAGAGAAATGGGAAATTTGATTCTAAAGGTGAAGAAGGAATATTCTTAGGATATTCTGCTAAGAGTAAAGCATAAAAATGTCTAAATAAGGTTACAAATAAGATGATTGAAAGTACTAATGTTTGTGTTGATGAGTATGATGACATAAACATAGAAGAAAGAAAGGAACAGAAAGACTATGGTAGATTCACTTATATTGAACTTCCTGACTATCTACCAAAGTTGCAACTTGTGATAATCGGTCAGTAGGAAAATAACCCCAAGGAATAGGAAAGGGAAACCGACAAACAAGATGGTGCTACTAAGAAAGCAAATGAACCTAAACAAGATGAACAAGAAAGAATAAATTGAGTGCTGGCTAGTTTTGTCAGAAGACATCACCCCGAGACACAAATTATTGGAAATAGACAAGCTGGAATGCAGATAAGAAGAAAAACAAGATAAGGTACATGTCTAGTTTGTGAATTTGAACCAAAGAATGTGAAAGTTGCATTAGAAAATGAAGAATGGGTTAATGCAATGAAGGAGGAAATAGAAAAAATAGAGAAAAAAAAACTTGGTCCTTAGTACCTTGACCTAAAGATAAGAATGTTATCAATACTAAATGGATATTCAGAAACAAAATGAATGAAAATGGTGAAGTGACAAGAAATAAAGCAAGATTGGTATGCAAGGGATATGCACAGGAAGAAGGCATTGATTATGGTGAGACATTTGTACCTATTGCTAGATTGGAAGGAGTTAGAATGTTACTTGCATATGCTACACACAATAAATTTAAGGTTTATCAAATGGATGTGAAATCAGTATTTTTGAATGGTATACTTGAAGAAGAGGTCTACATAGAACAACCTAAATGATTCGTTGATCTAGAAAATAGAAACATGGTATGTAGATTACACAAAGCTTTATCTGATTTGAAGAAAGCACCAAGAGCATGGTATGAAAGATTGCATACTTACTTGTTAAGTATTGGATTTGTAAGAACTAGTGAGAACAATAATCTGTACATGAAAGGTGATACTTATGGCACTATTATTATTTCTGAAATTTTTGTTGATGATATTATTTTTGGAGGTCAAGATCATTTATGTAAATATTTTGTTGATGACATGAAGAATGAGTTTGAAATGTCTATGTTCGGAGAGATTATATTCTTTCTCGAATTACAAGTGATACAACAGAATGATGGGATATTCAACACACAGTCTAAATACATAAAGGAAGTCTTGAAGCCATTTGCAATGGAAGATTCTAAACCTATGGGAACACCGATGGCTACTGGAAGTAAATTGACAAAGGAAGATGAAACTATAGAGGTAAACCAAACACTTTATCGATCCATGATTGGTAAGCTCATGTATGTAGTTCATAGTAGACCAGATATAGCACATGCTGTGGGAATTTTTGATAGATATTCTGCTAACCTAGAGAATCACACATGATTGCTACTAAAAGGATCTTAAGATATCTAAAAAATATAGAGGTTATCGATTATGGTATCCTAAGGAAGGTAATTTTGAGCTGAAGGTTTATACCGATGTTGATTGGGCTGGAAATGTGGATGACAAAAAAAGTACCACCAAAGGAGCATTTTTTCTTTGGTGAAAGACTTGTAACCTAGACAAGTAAAAAGTAGGCTTGTATTTCTCAGTCTATAGCTGAAGCAGAGTATTTTGCTACTGCTACTAATTGCTCAAACATTGCATATATCAAGCAAGTGTTGGAAGGAATGAATGAGGTAATCACTGACCCAATGATCATATACTATGACTGTAGACTAGGATTTGAGAGTGCACCTAAACCTGTTTTGAAGGCCAAAGACAAACAAACGTCATGGCATATAATCAAATCAAATTTAATGGTTAACAAACTAAAATCAAAGCCACCTCAGTTTAAGCTTAAAACGGATGCGCCCATGCACCGTTTGATATGCTTAGATATAGAGGGATGTGGGTGTGCAAACTCAAGCACTTGGAGCATGCAAAAAAGGATGATTTGAGGATCAAGAAGACCCAAAATGACACAAAATAGGTATGAGGAACCTATTTTGCCTCAAAGGCCTCAAGAACACACAAATATGCAAAGCTAAATGAAAGAACTAAGATTAAAACAAGAAATGAATCTATGTTAATCCATTTAAGCTAATTTAGATGTGATTTAAGCTTGAAAATGATCTAAAATGATGAGTTTATGCTTATGCTAGAATGAAAATGACATTATAACTTTGCTATTGAGTTTGAGAGTTGAAGGATGATTTGCCTTAGGAAGTGAGGGTATTTATAGGATTTCTAAAGGCTTGGGGTAGGAGGAATGAATGGCCAGGATTGAAATCCTTAAGAGAGGCCAAGATTCACTCAAAAGGAAGCACATGGATTGTGCTAGTTCTCAGCCAATCAGGAGGTGACACATGTCACAAGGTGAGTGGATGAAGGGAAGGGAAAAAAGGAGTCAACAAAGGGGGCTCCAAGCTCATAACTCTCCAAATAAATGCTTGTAAGAGCAATGAATGGGCTTTAAGAGGCTTTGAAGACTTTGGGGAAGCAATAAATGCTTTGTGGTTGAGATATTTGGAAGGAAAGACTTTGCTTTGGTTTAGGAAAGTCTTAAGCTTGGTTAGGATTGCACAAAGGTTTAAGGGGTAGGATTAGGATTAGATTAGGACAAAGAAAGGATTAGGATGGGTGAAGAGGGTGGATTTGAGAAGATTCTAGAAGAGTCTAGATTTCTCCTTGGAATAAAAGTTATTCATTCCAAAAGCTTAAGTTTTAGGAATATTTATTAAAATATTTTCAATAAATATACAAATTAAATATTTAACCTTAATTAAATATTTAACCTTGGGATTAGGGTTAGAAAAGATGGGATTAGCCTCTTAATCGAAATTAAGAAGGGATTAGAAGATTTTGGAAGAGGTTAGTGGTCTAGAGGAAATTGGCCAAGTTTGGGATAAAAAATAAATTAAAAATAAATTAATTTATTTTTGAAGGTTTTTGGGCAATTTATTAATTAAATAATTAATAAATTAGGGATAATGTCCAAATGACATTTTTAGGCTAGATTCCTTAATTAAAGATTTTTAATTAAGAGAGATGGATTTAATGCCATAAAAATAAATTAATTAATTAATTAATTAATTAATTAATAAATGATGATGTCATCAAGGATTTTCAGAAAACAAAAATAATGTATTTTCTGAAGGATTTTTCGATGTCTACATTTTGCCCCTCTTTGATGCGATGCCGCAAGTGGCATGGCGTCAAAGACAAGAAAACAAGATGCCGAGGCTAGAATCAGAAGAAGAGGGTATGACGCCTCGGTGGACTGGAAGAAAGAGGATACATGCCCCGGTGAGACAAAATCATGGAAGATGTGCCCAGTGGGACAAGGAAAAAGAGGGATTACGCCCTGGGACAGAGTGTGCCCGGCGGGACGAAGAAGAAAGGGCCTAGGAAGAAAGGGGAGATAAATAACCTCACTTCTAAGAACAAACATGGATGATATGCAAGATGAGATGGAAATGCAAGATGCAAGATGCAGCTGTATGCAAAGATGCAAGATGAATCTATATGATAAATGCAAGGGACCAGATAGCTCCAAGTGCAAACGGGAGTGCACAACCTAGATTTAATATAGCAATGCTAGAGACCTGCCAAGGATACTAGGATCACGAGGCCTTGTCACCAGCGTTGCATAGGACTGACGAGGACTGACGCTGAACAAACACACAGGGTTGCCCCAACATCACACATGAAGCGTAGAGGCGACATGGCGGAACCGATGCTGAAGGAACCACAAACACACAACTGACTCACAAGCAGAAGCGAAAGATCAAAAGACCTTGCCCCAGATTATCCGCACACGCAGCACACCGTGATATAATGAATCGTGGTGACCCTGGTGGGATAAAGAGAAGCCAAAAAGATTTAACAAGACCCAAAGGACAAAAATCCAAGATCAAAATGATAACTCCAAAAAGACATCCTTTGCTAAGGAGAGAGATTAGGTTTGATTGATGGTGGGAAGATTGGTCGGACAGGAGGAATGATATATCCTCAAGGACCAGGATGGAAGATTAGGTCAGACAGGAGGAATGATATATCCTCAAGGACCCATGGGTTGGTGAGAGAATAAGTGTTGTTGTTCGCTGGCAAAAGCTGAAGTTCAAGGAATAATAAGGATGAGCAAGGATAAGTCGACAATTGATGTTGCTGAAGCACAAGGCCTGAGTGGGACTAAAAGTTTTCTGAGGCTGGGGATGGGACAAGATATTCCTGATCAAATGCTGCTGCAGGACGGACAAGGACTAAGACAAAGGATGGGACCTAAAGACACAAATGTACAAATGAGCTTAGGTGGAGACACGACTGATGCTATGGTACAAGACTCAAGAATAGGATATACAAAGAACCTGGGGATGAAGCTGACAACGTCAAAGATATGCAAGATGGTGCCCCAGCTAGGTTGGAAGGCCAAGATGGACTGGCAGCAGATGATGTGTCCTAAAATGACATGGATTTGGGAAAGACATATCCCAATGATGATGATTGGATCGAGATCAAGGCTTGCTACAAGACGAAGGATGTGATTTCATCAGTTAGCTTGATCTTGGATGTTGGCTAGCTAGAAGATATGGATAGGTTGGGAAGATTGCTAGCAAGGTGTGGATAGGGATGAATGGCATTGGATTGCAATGAGGTTGGCCTATAGCTAGATACCAATGACAAGAGAAGATGCTAGGAAATGCTTAGGATGGGGATGATGGAACTGCTAGAAGATTTGGATGGAGGAAGATTCGGGGAGATTGGATGGTGGAACTGCTAGAGGATTTGGAAGATGGAAAAGCTACTTGGAGGATGAAAAGCTGGTGGAAGATGGAAAGCTGGTGGAAGATGAAAAGCTGGTGGAAGATTACCAAGTGTCAACAAAATGAGCTACTGTTTTTCCAATGGAGGATCAGTGATAGGATTGCATCAACCTAGGATAGACTGATGATCTTCGGTCAACTGGATTCTTGTCAATACAAGCCAATCTCTTGCTCGAGATGATAAGGCTATGCAAGGACAAGGTTTGATTTCTTTAAGACAACACGTTGTGCCAAAAAGAGGATGATTTCTGATTTAGGATAAGGGATGGAAACAACTCAAAGGGCTGGAACACGATAATGCTTGTGGATTTGGAGCTCTGGATTTTGGTGCAAAAGATGGTGAATCTGCTTTCTGCTGTGGATGGTGGATGTTGGATTCTGATAAAGGATATGGGACGCTGAGTTGGTTTGCTGGTGGATCAAGATAGAGGATGCTGGAGGAACTGCTGATGGATTAAGATAGAGGAGTGCTGGAAGGATTGGATGGTGGTTGGTTTGGATTTGGATAGAGAAATTGCTGAGGATTTTGGGAGATGGAAGATTCGGATTTGGATAGCCTCCAAGGAATACATCACCAAGGAAGAGGATGCCCCCTGTTTAAGATAGTTCATGTGTTTTAAAGGCATGGTGTATGCTTGGATGAAAGATATGCCAACAAGAGGATGAGGAAGGATGGAAGCTAGGATGAAAGGATTGGATAGAGGATATGTAGCTGAAAGGTGCAATGGATGCCAAGGAGGTGCCCAAAAGCATGTACATCTGATAGTCTCTATTTTTGTCATCAAGATCGAATGGAAAATGAAGGAAGTGAGAGACAAAAGGGGATGGAGGACATGTTGGATAAGAGGTGATAGAAAGGAAGCCCCTAACTGCAGAAAGGAATTAGGGGGGGGCACTACGCATGGTGCCTGTTTGCCAGGTTTTCACCATGGTACTTGTCCAAGGCGCTTGAATTGCCAAGTTTTCACCAGAGGATGAATGTTTTTCTCTTGATTTTTGCTTTGTTGATAATTTGCTCCTTTGATTTATCCAATTTTTATGGATTTTTGTGTTTTTTCCTTGACTTTGTGCTGATCTTGCTGATCTATCGCTGAGCTTGTGCTGATATTCCACTGATTTTCTGATTTGTTGCTGATTTTGTGCTGATATGCATTGGTACTTCTGATTTGTTGCTGAAGCTCTGATTTAATGCTGTCGTGCTTGCTGATCAGCTGATTTCACTGTTTTGGCGCTTCCTCTTGATTAGATGGTGACCTTTTGATTTGTCACTGATATTCTGATGGTGTTGCTGATTCTTTGATTGCATGTTCCCTTATGATTTGATGATGGCCTTGCTGTTTTTGATTTTGCACAGATATTTTGATGTTGTTGCTAACTCTCTGATGTGGCGCTGAGTTTTGTGCTGATTTTGGTGCTATCATGCGATTTGATGTTGATCTTTTGAGAGATTCTTCATTGATTTTTTGATGTGGATTGCTGATTTTCTGATGTTGCCGGCTTGTCATGGGGATCCATTGCTAGATGATGGACGACAAGCTTAAGATCACACCTAGGCATGTGCATATGACCATGCACAGTTTGATAATTGACTCCTCGGAGCAAGGCACTTAAGGTCATGATTCACTTTCTATCAGGTTAACCTCCGTGTAGATGAGCCACAAACATCCTTCTGTACCCAAGTTGATTTAGCTTGTTTTCTGCAATGTTGATAGGGAACTATCATGTGTTGTTATCCTAGATAGGAGGAAGAGGCAAAGCTCCATCTTCTAGCGCTTGAATTGCCAAGTTTTCACTAGAAGATACGCCCTTTATTTTTACTATTTTGGAATCAGAATGTGCCCCAGAAGGGTTTTCACATAAAGACTCATGATTTTGTCTTTGCTTTTTTCACTTTTGCGACTAAAGCTTGCTTCTTCCCCAAAATATGCTTCCGTTTTAAGCTGATAGGCATATGTTGATGCTAAAGCCTGATTGCCTATTGACTTTGCTGATTTCTCTGATTTTGTCATTGATTTCACTTTGCTGTTTTAGATGTGCTGACTGATCTTTGCTGACTTTCCTCACTGATTTCTTCTGATTGTGTGCTTGGATGTTGGTACAACTGTAGCAGGATGGGGGGGATCATGCAAAGTCATGGATTAGATGGGGGAGATGGGAAAGATGGTGGTAGAAAGTGTTTGGATGGAAGGATGGAAAGTGATCAAGATAGGGGGATGTTGTCAGGATCAACATTGGCACATGTTGCGAGGAAGATGGATGATTGGATGTGGAAGATAGAGATAGATGTGATGGAGGATTTATGCTAGAGGATGGAGGAGATGGAGGGGAAGATTGAGGAGCTGGGAGATGGGCAACGTTGGATGCCACTGTGGATGTTTTTGTTAGATGGATTACATCTTTTTGCTTTGGGATCCACATCATTTTTGTTTTAGCTTTAGTGTGCCTTTGCGGCCATTGGTGGGCATCAAATTGTGCTTTTTCTTTGCTAGGCCTTTGTGGCCATGTGATAGATTTTGCTTGGACTTTGCTAGGTTTTCGGAGCCATTGGGGTGCTTTAGCATGCTTGATTGGATCTTTGTTGGGCCTTTGCGGTGCATTTGATTGCCTAATTGGAGCTTGCATTGATTGACCATGTCGATTAGACTGGACATGGTAATCATCATTGGGCCTTTGCAGCCATTGGGATGCATTAGATTTGGCATTTGCTTTGATGGGCCTTTGTGGCCAGTGGTTTGCTTTGGCTTTCTTGATCAGATTTTGCTTTGATTGTGCATGTCGATTAGACTGGACATAACAATCTTGGGATTTTTGTGGATTTTTCCCTTTGTTCATTCGCGATATGGCATCCAAGTTGCGAGGAGCATTGGGAGGAATATGAGGAGTTGTCTGGGATGGAGGAAATTTGGATGGAGAGATGGAAGGAGATTGGTAGATAGGATATGTGGACATGTGCCGTTGTTGACCCTGACTAGGGATGCATGGATGTTGGATGAAAGGCTGAGTAGGATAAGATGGAGGATGATATTTTGGGATATAAGGTCCCAAAATGGATTTTCTGGGTAACGGAGATGCGCTAAAAGACTTTGGGACATAGGGACCCAAAATGGATGGGGATGATGAAGGAGGAATATGATAGGTTTTCCTTGGTTGTAACGATGGAGGAGGAGGAATTGCGTTGTGGTTCTTGGAAGATGTTTTGTTGGTTTTGAATGGATGTTTGAACTTTGCCTTAGCTGTACCAACATTTCTGGATGAAGTACCTTTCGTTGATGTGGAGGAAGTGCCCTCATCTGGTGTGCAACCGATTCCACAGCCTTTTGGATGTTTCTTGCCTTGAATGGGCTGTATATTTCCCTGTTCGTGAGTGCCAAGGCCTTTGCCTTGATAGTTCCATCTTTTCAGCATTTTATCCAGACAAGGATATTTCTGACTTGGGATGAATGACAAACAGCCATTTTCTGGTTCCCTGATGGAAGATAAGAAGCTGATGTCTTCTTTTTCAAGTGGTTTACCTTTGACAAATGTTAGTGACCCAAGAGGATAGAGTGACGGCAGCTGGATAGTTTGGTTAGGAGGATCCTCAAGAGGAGAGGATAGGATGTTGGGATTTTGACTAGGATTGGGGGATGGTAAAGGAGCTTCAGTTGGAGAAACTAGGATGATAGGATCTTGGATTGGAGGAATTGGGATTGTAGGATTTTGGATTGAAGGTGATGGAGGCAATAGAACATGCGATGGGGGAAGTAAAGGGGTTGGATCTTGATGTTCTTCTATAGATATTTCAACATGCTTTTGGTCCAGATCTTGGCATGATAGGATTTGTGTAGATAGAGGATTGGGGGATGTATGGATGGACTCTTCAGAGGGAGTGGATAGAAGGATTGGGAACTCTGCTACTGGGGTGTCTGGAAGAAGGAAGAACTCTTCAAATGGTATGGATAAAAGGATGGAAGATTTTGCAGCTACAATGACAGGAAGAGGGATGAACTCAGGAAGCTCCTTAGGTATGCTTTGGATAATGCTAGGAGGAGATGATTCTAGGGATTGGATAGATACTTCAGACGAAAGGAACTCAACGATGATAGGAGATGGAAGAGGATCAATGGTTGGGATGTATGGAAGATAGATAATAGATGGGAGAGCTGGATGGGCCTCATCAATGATGGCTTCACATGAAGGATTGCTTGACTTTTCAATTCCAGGCGTGGGTTTTGCTATTGGCTCTTCCTTGGGTTCTGTTATTGGTTTCCTTGGAGACTTTTGTGGTGAAGAAGGTTTGGAAGGTGGAGGAGATGGGGAACTTGGATGGTCTTCGCATGAAAGTGGGGTTTGTGCTTGGGTAGATGTTTGCGAAGGGGGAGAGAAAGAAGGGAACACCCATGAAAAAGATGATTTTGAAAAGGGAGCTTTGGATTTTGCTTGAGGGGATGATGGTGCTGAAGAGGCTTGAAGGGATGACGGTGCTGAAAAGATGGGGGTGATGGTTTGAGGTACAGGATATGAAGCGGGTTGAGGGATGAACTCTGCTGGTGGGAAGAGACTTTTGGTAATGTGGTTTGGAAGAGATGATGGTGGTTTGGGACAGGATGGAGGATTGGGGTTTGGAGCAGAAGATGGTGGTTTGGGAAAGGATAGAGGTTTGGTGAAAAGGATGGGAGGACTAGAATCTTGGTTTTTAGAATGTTTTGGAGGATAGGTAGGTGGAGGCCTTATATAGGGGAAGTAGCGTGAAGTGTTTCTAAGGGATGATGGCGATGGAGAAATGACCATAGCAGAAAGTGGAGGCCTGAAAGGAGTATATGGAAGAGGTGTAGGTTGAAGACAAGGATAAGTTGGGGATGGATAAGATACTGGGGTTGCTTTTCCAAGGACATGAAAAGGAGTGCTAGCCTTGCCGAGGACATGAAAGGGAGTGCTAGGAGATAAGTGCGAAGGCATGGTTGGCTGGATTGGAGGAATGATGGAATGCTGGGGGTTGCTTGGAGGAAATTGGCTGTAATAGGCATCATGGTCTACAAGACCTTCATCATCATTAGGATCGATTGGTGGGAGAGGAGAGATATCATAACCAAACTCATTATAGATTTGAGACATGCTGACTTGCAGATGAGTTTGGATAAGGAGGAAGGACGAAGATGGTTTGGAAGACTAAGACTCAGATTGGGATGACTGACGGAAGAAGATGGTTTTCTAGAAGAAGACAGACAAAGGGATGGGAGATGACCAAGTTTTGGGATGGCTGCTCTGATTGTCCTTCGAACCAAGTTATAGATCTGCTTGATGTTTTTCCATTGGCAAAGGATTTGATAAAAGCAATCTTCACAAAGGACAAAGCAACTTTGTGAGATACAAGCAAGATAAAAGACTCTGATAAATGCTTTGAAAGTGTATGTTTCAACAAGTGTTTTCACGGGGTCTTTGACTATCAAGCACTTCAAACAGATCTACCTAAGGAAGGTGAGTATCAAAATCACTTGCCCACAGCTTGGTATCCCCCAGAAGGGAATACAAATGGTGAGTAATCTTGAGGCGACCCGGTAAACCCCTTGGAATCGGTCCTTGCACAAGGATTTTGATACTTTCGGATGTAGATAGGGTAGCCTCTATTTTATCAGTTTGCTAATGGTTCCGTGGTGTCTCCATACCCGGTTATGCTGATCATCCGTGACTCACTTAAGAGCCTTGCCAATTATGCTGGGAGAGAGGAATGTTTACCATCCCCAGTAACATGTTTGGCACGAACGCCCGGCGATTAGGAGATGTAAGTGATTCTTTTGGTATTCACTTATTTGTATACCGGCCGGGGGGGATACCGGTTTGAGGTCGTTCTCCGAGGAGGAAGCGCTTCTCCTTGGACAGGCCTCGCTAAAAGTAGAACAAGTGAACTTGTCCAAGTTCAAGTGTTTCCACGTTGCTTACTCTAACAAGGTTTATGCAAGAATTGAAAAACTCCTACATGCACATCAAGCAGATTTTGTTCATTTTTCCAAATTTGATTAAGTGATGTTTGAACTTTGAAATGAAGACACTTGTGATTAGATTTTGATTTGTTCTTTTCCTCAAAATGTAAATGATTCAAACGGTTGCAAGTTCTTTCTTTTTGTGCATTCAAGATTTGATTAGCGAGTTGTTTTAAGAACTTTGAAAAAGCTTTGTTTTGTCCCTTAGATCACTCAAGATTGAATTTGGCTTGCTTGCTTTGAAAACTGAAATAGATGAGGGAATAGAGTTGTTTGTTCCTTTTAGTGCATTCAAGATTGAGTTTGATTTTCAAATTGACAATGACACTTAGGACCTAAGTTCATTTCCTTAATGTCATTCAAGATTTTGTTTTGACCTTTGCTGTAAAAGAAAAGAAAAAACCAGTTCCAAGCAAAAAACAAAAAGCGACACCGTCCAGCTTATAGGCGACGCTGGAAAGTTCAGAGGCGACATTTAATTCCTACAGGTGACATTCTGTACCTCAAAAGGTGATAGATAAAAAACCACAGGCATGATTTCTTTAGTTACAGGTGTGATTTAATTAAAAGAAGGCGACAGAAGAAAATTTTGGAATGTAACAGAAGTTGCCGACAACAGGAAATTCTCAGTTATGCAGGCGTGAAAACAGAGTTCATAGGCGTCATTTCTTTCCTCAAAGGCATGATTTAATTGCATGAAGGCGTGACTGAATTCCTTGTAGGCAACATTTCTTTTGTTGAAGGTGACATTTCTTTGTTTGAAGGCGACATTTAATTGCTATAGGCATCATTTCTTTTCATGAAGGTGACATTTCTTTATTTCCTGCAAAAAAAAAGCATATAAAGTATAGTTTCATCAAAATGATTGTGGTTTGAGTCCCACCGGGCGTGCCAGAATGTAGACTAGGATTTGAGAGTGCACCTAAACCTGTTTTGAAGGCCAAAGACAAACAAACGTCATGGCATATAATCAAATCAAATTTAATTGTTAACAAACTAAAATCAAAGCCACCTCAGTTTAAGCTTAAAACGGATGCGCCCATGCACCGTTTGATATGCTTAGATATAGAGGGATGTGGGTGTGCAAACTCAAGCACTTGGAGCATGCAAAAAAGGATGATTTGAGGATCAAGAAGACCCAAAATGACACAAAATAGGTATGAGGAACCTATTTTGCCTCAAAGGCCTCAAGAACACACAAATATGCAAAGCTAAATGAAAGAACTAAGATTAAAACAAGAAATGAATCTATGTTAATCCATTTAAGCTAATTTAGATGTGATTTAAGCTTGAAAATGATCTAAAATGATGAGTTTATGCTTATGCTAGAATGAAAATGACATTATAACTTTGCTATTGAGTTTGAGAGTTGAAGGATGATTTGCCTTAGGAAGTGAGGGTATTTATAGGATTTCTAAAGGCTTGGGGTAGGAGGAATGAATGGCCAGGATTGAAATCCTTAAGAGAGGCCAAGATTCACTCAAAAGGAAGCACATGGATTGTGCTAGTTCTCAGCCAATCAGGAGGTGACACATGTCACAAGGTGAGTGGATGAAGGGAAGGGAAAAAAGGAGTCAACAAAGGGGGCTCCAAGCTCATAACTCTCCAAATAAATGCTTGTAAGAGCAATGAATGGGCTTTAAGAGGCTTTGAAGACTTTGGGGAAGCAATAAATGCTTTATGGTTGAGATATTTGGAAGGAAAGACTTTGCTTTGGTTTAGGAAAGTCTTAAGCTTGGTTAGGATTGCACAAAGGTTTAAGGGGTAGGATTAGGATTAGATTAGGACAAAGAAAGGATTAGGATGGGTGAAGAGGGTGGATTTGAGAAGATTCTAGAAGAGTCTAGATTTCTCCTTGGAATAAAAGTTATTCATTCCAAAAGCTTAAGTTTTAGGAATATTTATTAAAATATTTTCAATAAATATGCAAATTAAATATTTAACCTTAATTAAATATTTAACCTTGGGATTAGGGTTAGAAAAGATGGGATTAGCCTCTTAATCGAAATTAAGAAGGGATTAGAAGATTTTGGAAGAGGTTAGTGGTCTAGAGGAAATTGGCCAAGTTTGGGATAAAAAATAAATTAAAAATAAATTAATTTATTTTTGAAGGTTTTTGGGCAATTTATTAATTAAATAATTAATAAATTAGGGATAATGTCCAAATGACATTTTTAGGCTAGATTCCTTAATTAAAGATTTTTAATTAAGAGAGAGGGATTTAATGCCATAAAAATAAATTAATTAATTAAATAATTAATTAATTAATAAATGATGATGTCATCAAGGATTTTCAGAAAACAAAAATAATGTATTTTCTAAAGGATTTTTCGGTGTCTACAATGACAACACAAGTGCTATTAATATTTCAAAGAATCCTATGATGTAATTTAAGACAAAGCATAGATCAATTAAGTATCACTACTTAAGAGAACAAGTGCAAGAGAAGCAAGTAATGTTGGAATTTGTTACATCTAAAGAAAAACTTGTAGACATTTTTACAAAGCCTCTACTGAAGGACACATTTGAATATTTGAGGAATAGACTTGGGGTCCTTCCCCTATCTATTGGTCACTAATGTGATCTAGATGTTGCATCATCCTACTCTTATCAGAAGATCACTCATGTTGATGCAACATAGTCCACACTTTGGATTTTGTTCAAGGTTGTGATTAAGTTTGAAGAACTGAAATAGATTAGGATATCAGTATACTAAGATACAGAGGAAGTAATGGACAACATAGAGTTACTTAGCTACTAAAGAGCTGATTATTTATTTGTTTCTTTGGCATTGTTGTCAAAGGGAGGGATAAATAATATGAAAAGGGAAAAGGAGATATGCACCAATGAGAACTATCTAAGGGAGAGATAATCTAAAAGGAACTTGAGAACTGAAAAGGTTATATCTATAGAATGATAAAGTTGTATTTTATAATGTTGTTTGAGTAATGTAGTGATTAAACATATTAAGCTAGGGAGAGCTTACACAACATTTGATTACAAATTTGTAGAATACATGTTTGGTATGTGTACGATACATTTCCCATTATTTGAGTTGCCATTAATGCCAAAGGGAGAGATTGATGAACTACAACTAATTTAGAAACTGAATGAATAATTTTTAATTTAAGATTATTGAGGAGTTGACGATTAGATATGCAAGATGATTAAATTAGTATTATGTCATTGATGTCAACTAGCTTGACAATACTTATCTTTTAAGTTACTATACCGACACATCTAAAGGAAGGTGAAAGAGATGAAGAACATGAATATCTACATGAGGAAGATGTATATGATAGATGAGGATAAGGAACATACTGAGTAACTTGTTGATGAGTCTATGAATTGATGAAATTGACTTTATTATGTTGCATTCATCTATGATGAAGAATAGAGCTGAAAGACACAAACCAGTGTTGTCGGTAAATAAAGCATTTCAGTATACACCGATGAAGTGTGGTGTATACCGAGCACAGTGTTAACCAAGCTTGTGTTCACTAATGCATTTATTTTTTAACCAAGAAAAATAGAAAGGAATTAAATGATCAATTTAGCCGATAAAGTGATGAGTTGTAAAGTGTATGAAATCTAGGTAATAGATAAGGTTTATTATGAAGATCGATGGCTAACATAAATCAAAAAGGATCTAATGGAGTAGATTGAAACATGTTACTGACACATCAACTAAGGGAGCTTAAAGTGGAAAAATCTATAAATATGATTAAGCGACAAAATCTGATGGAGGAAAAGAAAATGATTTACTCATCTATATAAGAGACATTGATTTCATTATTGAAAAGAGCCAGAAGAAGAAGATACTACAGAATTATCATGTGCAGAAGTTTTCATGCATTCTGATCATACTAGTTAATAAGAACCAAATTGCAAAACAATTATTGAGCTACAGAGAGTAATTGCCGATAGATAGTAAGTTGATATAGTATTGAATCTGAAGTGTTATATTAATCAAAAATATTTGAATAAGCTGAACATTGATTTGTAAATGGCAAACTGAAGTTGTTTTAAGGTAGATCATCTAATGTTACATATTTAACCATTGTAAATAGTCAAATCTCTTAAACAAGTGGACTATGAAAGTATTTTGATGTTTCATTCATAGAGTGAACATTGTTATCCTGTCAACCCCAGAGTGACTGCTAGTTGGTCGATAACTTCTGGTCTAAAATCCTCTAACAAGGTCACACCTAACAGTGTTTTTGTAACCTTTAATAGGGTTGGGTCTTCACTAACCTCACTTCAGAAGAGTGAACAATTTTGGGTTGCCAATCCCAAGTGGTTTTTCCCTTCACAAGGTTTCCACGTTATGTGTTGATTATGATATTTGTCTGTTATCATACTTTGCATATTACATGTTAGATTTAATCAGTAACTATTATAAAGTTTAGACTAACAATCGGTAAAAACATAGACAGTGAAAGTATTTTATGTTTACCAGGTTGAAGAAGTAGTAGAATTGTTTTGGATTATACATTTTGAAATTGTGGGACATAGGATAACTGATTCACCCCCTCTCAGTTATTCTAACACATAGACCCTCTTGGCTATGAAAATTATGAAGTTGAAGTAGAAGAATATGTAAATAGTTTTCTTAAATGTAATTTGAATGTACATAGCAACAGATTTGGGACTTATGAGGAGAACTTCAACTCCACAAAGTCTATTTAGGAAGAAAAAAGTCAAAGAAGAGAGTGGAAAGTACAATTAAGAAAATTATGAAGGACACAAGGATGACAGAACAAGAATTTATGATTGCAAAGAATACAACAACACTTAGAGATATTGGGAAAAAGGAAGTTTTGTTTGTTCCACCCCTATCAACAGTTGAGACTAGAAATTTGCAACATGTGGTAAAAGCAAGGAAAGAGGAATAGGAAATAAGGAAGTCTACAAGATCTTCCACCACTCCACCAAGAAAAAGAGTAAAGGAAATAGCTACTAGACCAAGAAAGAGACAAAAGATAGTATTTGCCCCAATACAAAGGAAAAGAGAAGAGATAAAAGATGATGAAGACTCAGAAGTGAAGAAGAAGAAATGGAAGCCTAAAATTGAGAAAGTTAATGATCAAATCATTCATGATGGAGATTTTTCTAAAATGAACAAGCATTATGATCTTTACAACTATTCAGAGAAATTGAGCTTGGAAAATGCATTTGTGAGACATATGATCCTAACAGATAAGAAGTTTGATACAATTCAAGGAAAGATCCCTGATGATCTATTTGAGAAACTTGTTAATAGAAAAAAGAGAGCAACTGAAGAAGATAACAAAATTAGAGAAAATCTTGTGAGGAAACTATGTGATGTCAGAGATGATCATTTTAAAGAAATTATGAAAGAACTTGGTATTCATCTAAGAACAAAATGAAGAACCATTCTGATAATGGGAGGTAACTATGAAGAGATAAACAAAGAAACTGAGCAAGTAATAGTAAAAGTAATGACAACATATGTTGTAGAAGAACATACTAAGGAAGCTGAGCATTAGAAGAGTCTCTCTCCACCATCAATTAACATTGAAGATTAATCAATGCATGTGGAAGGAACTAAGATCACATTGGACAATGATGATAATCCTTTTAGTAACCTAGAGAACATTGTTGACAATTCAGCTCTAGAAGAACATGATAGATCAATTCAAGAAGGAAAGGAAGAAACAAGGAAATAAGAAGAAAAGGAAATAGAAAATCAAGCAAGTACATAGATTCAAGGATAGGAAGAAGCACCTTGAAGAGAGAAAATTAGTCTTACACCCGAGATTACAGCAAAGAAACCATAGTTTGAATCGATTTTCAAAATTTTTGGGAAAGAAGTTGATGATGATGATCAAATGGAATTGATCACATCCCTAAATGAGATAATTGGAAAGAACAAGAAGGTAAAGAGCCTTGAATGATCATTACTAGAATTAACAGAGAAGTTACAAAGTGTTGTCACTAACTAGATAGCAGAAGTAGACCCACTAGAAAGAGCTAGAGAAGTTATGAAAGCATTTGATAATGAGTTCACTAACTTATCAGATATGGCTACAGTGAAGGTTCAGGCAGCCTGTGAGGCCAAAATGTTTCATGATATGAGTCAAAATATTAGAAATGATACTAACAATCTAGATGTATGTATAAAAGATATAAGAAGGAATTTGGACAGAGGTAAAACTTTGTACATTCAGTGTACAAAATCTGAAAATCATGTTTTAGAAGTGATTGAGAAGATTAAGGTTAAAGAGGTAGAAATTCAGTTAGAGGTAAATCTTTTTAGTCAGCCCTAATATGAAAAATTTTCATGTTGAGAAAAGAATTGAAAAAATGTATGATGAAATAAGGATTATAAAAGATGAAAAAGATAAGAAATTGAGAAGATTCTCTCTTCTTAGAGAGCACATTTCAATCAAGATTGGCATAGTTGAAGGACAATTAGAAGAATGTCTTTCATCCAAGACATCTTATGAGAAGTTCAACTTTGAAAACCTTCATGCATGTGAGATCGCATCTTATGGTCTATGTGCCCTCCTTAGTGTTTCAGACACAGTAAAGAAAGCATGGGAGAAGGAGATAGAAAACATTAAAGTGAACTTTGTAGATTGTGTGTTGCAAGCCTACTAGCTCTGCAATTTTGAATCAAGGTAAATTTTTGCGATCGCAATTTTTGACACCTTTTTGTCATTGTTGTCAAATGGGGAGTGATATGATAGTAGAAAATTGATATATATGTTAAGGAAGTATATTCTTAGGGGGACTATAGAATATATATAAGATATATGGAGTTATAAAGATAGTGAAGATATAATTTTTGTTATGGCCACAATTTAAAGATTTTGAGTTTTGTGACTTAGCCAATTTTCTCATATGTTGCCACCAATGAAAAAGGGGGAGATTTTTGGAAATTTGGCTAAGTTAGATATCTATATGTTGTCATTATGGAAACATATGATCTACATGAAGATCGCATATGACAGAGAGCAAGTATGACAGAGCGCAGAGCAAAATTGTCTAAGTAGTATTTTCCCAGTGTACCCAGGAGACAATTTTGATTGGTGACATCAATTTAAGTAAGTTTAGTGCTTTCACACTTGAACATAGATACTATGATGCATATTGAAGACTCACCTAAGGGCACAAGTTTGTATGGCATGTACAGAAGAAGTTATTGCAATATTACCAGAGACAGTGTTAAAGCCGACAGGATAGAGAAAGAAGACAGAATTGGTAAAGAGTTAAGGGATTATTTTGTTTATCAAAATAATGTCTTAATAATATAAAGGGATGAAATCCTAGATGTTAACCCTTGGCTAAATATGTATTTTGTGTAAAGCTTTATGTTTTGTAAAGTTGACTATAAAAGTTATTATTCCTAATAACTTGTATAAATGAAAGGCATATGGAATGCGAAGAAAAAGATATGATATGTGAATGAGATAGATGATATAGATAAATATATTGATGAAAAGTTGTGAAAGAAAAGAAAGCAGTATAAGGTTATGTACCTTACCATATTTTGTAATTAGTAATCATTGTACATTACTTGTTTGGGCAATGGGCTCATCTTGTAATCATTTTTAATCAGTACTACCAACTCTCTATAGCTTGGTAAATGTTTTGCAGCTCGGTTCTTACTTAACTAGTATGATTGAAATGCATGAAAAATTTGTTCATGCAATATTCTTGCAGTTCCTACTTCTTCCGGCATCCTTCATAAAGAAATTATGTTCTCTTATATAGACAAGTAAATCATTTTATTCTTCACCATCAGATTTTTCCACTTAACCACATTCATAGATTTTGCCGCTTCAAAATTTCTTGATACTTGTGTCAATAAAACATTTCAATCTTCTTTGTTAGATCTTCCCTGAATTTTGTCAGTCGTTAATTTATGTAACAAACATTATATGTTACCTTGATGTTATACTCTTGCCAGGTCATAAATCTTATTGACTAAACTAATCATTTAATTCATCTTGTTTCACTCGGTTAACAAAGAAATGCTTCAGTGAGCACTGCTCAGTTAATACTGTGATTGGTATACACTATACTCCGTCGGTGTATACTAGAAATGCTTCATTTACCGACAACACTAATTTGTGTCTTTCAGCTCTATACTTCATCATAGATGAATGCAACATAATAAAATCAATATCATCAAGTCATAGACTCATCAACAAGTTACTCAATGTGTTCCTTATCCTCATCTGTCATGTACATCTTTCTTCATGTAGATTTCTCTGTTCTTCATCTCTTTTTCACCTTTCTTCAGATGTCTCAGTATAGTAACCTACAAGATAAGTGCTATCAAACTAGTTGACATCAATGACAACATAATACTGATTTAATCATATTACATATCTAATCAACAACTCCTTAGTGATCTTGTAATCATAGATTCTTCAATCAGATTCCAAATTAGTTGTAGTTCAACAATCTCTCCCTTTGGCATTAATGGCAACTCAAGTAATATGAAATGTACCATACACATACCAAACATATACTCTACAACTTAGTGAACAAAATTTTGTAAGTCGAATAGACTTAATATGTTTAATCACTACATTACTAAACCAGCATTAGATAATACAGCTTTACCATTATGTAGTTGTGATCTTTTCAGTTCTCCTGTTCTTGCTTCTATTCTCGGTAACTCATCTTCAATACTCTATCTCATTCAGATTGTCTCTCCCTTAGATAATTCTCATCAGTGCTTGTTCCATTTCATATTGTTTATCTCTCCCCTTTTCATTTCATATTTTTTATCTCTCCCCTTTTCTTTTCATATTGTTTATCTCTCCCTTTGACAACAATGCCAAAGAAACAAATATACAAATAATTATGTCTTCCTCTGTATCTCTAAATATTGATATTACAATCGGTTCAAGTTCTCAAACTTAATCACAACCTTGAACATAATTGAAAGTGTGAACTATGTTGCATCAACATGAATGATCTTCTGATACAAGTAGGCTAATGCAACAACTAGATCACCTTAGTGACCAATAGATAGGGGATGGACCCCAAGTCTAGTCCTTAAGTATTCAAATGTGTCCTTTGGTAGGGGTTTTGTAAAAATATCTACAAGTTGTTCTTTAGATGTAACAAATTCTAACTTTACTTGCTTCTCTTGCACTTTTTCTCTTAAGTAATGATACTTAATATATATATATATGCTTTGTCTTAGAGTGCATCACATGATTCTTTGAAATATTAATAGCACTAGTGTTGTCATAGTATATAATCACCGGGTCAGTGATTACCTCATTCATTCCTTCCAACACTTGTTTGATATATGCAATGTTTAAACAATTAGTAGCAGCAGCAACATATTTTGCTTCAGCTATAGACTGAGAAATACAAGCATTCTTTTTACTTGTCCATGTTACAAGTCTTTCACCAAAGAAAAATGCTCCTCCGGTGGTGCTTTTTCTATCATCCACATTTCCAGCCCAATCAACATCAGTGTAAACTTTTAGTTCAAACTTCCCTTCCTTAGGATACCATAATCCATAATTCTCTATTTTCTTCAAGTATCTTAAGATCCTTTTTGTAGCTATCATGTGTGATTCTCTAGGATTAGCAGAAAATCTTGCGACAATTCCCACAACATGTTCTATATCTGGTCTATTGTGAACTATGTACATTAACTTACCAATCATGGATCAGTAAAGTGTCTGATTTACCTCTGTAGTTTCATCCTCCTTTGTCAATTTGCATCTAGTAGCCATTGGTGTTCCCACAAGTTTAGCATCTTCCATGTAAAATGTCCTCAGTACTTCCTTTATGTATTTAGATTATGTGATGAATATCCCATCACTCTGCTGAATCACATGTAGTCCAAGAAATAACTTAATCTCTCCGAACAAAGACATTTCAAATTCCTTTTGCATTTCATCAGCAAATGCCTTGTAGACAAGATATGAGCCTCCAAAGATAATATCATCAACAAATATTTTAGCAATGATAATAGTATCATCAGTATCACCTTTCACATATAGATTGATATTTTCACTTGTTCTAACAAATCCAATACTTAGCAAGTAAGTGTTCAGTCTTTCATACCATGCTCTCGGTGCTTGCTTTAAACCATATAAAGCTTTATGTAATCTACATACCATGTCATTATTGTCGAGATCAACAAATCCTTCAGGTTGTTCAATGTAGACCTCCTCTTCAAGTATACCATTCAAAAATGTTGACTTCACATCCATTTGATAGACTTTGAATTTCTAATGTGCAATATATGCAAGTAGCATTATAACTCCTAATCTAGCAATAGGTGAAAATGTTTCACCATATTCAATGCCTTCTTCCTGTGCATATCCCTTGCGTACCAATCTAGCTTTATTTCTTGTGACTTCACCATTTTCATTCAATTTATTCCTGTATATCCATTTAGTACTGATAACATTTTTATCTTTTGGTTGGGGTACTAAGGACTAGGTTTTGTTCTTCTCTATTTTCTCTATTTCCTCCTTCATTGCATTAACCTATTCTACATTCTCTAATGCAACTTTCACAATTTTAGGTTCAAATTCACAAATTAAACATGTAACTTGTCTTGTTTTGCTTCTAGTTTGCACTCTAGCATGTCTGTCTCCAATGATTTGTGTTTGAGGATGATGTCTTCTGACAAAACTAGCCAAAACTTGATTTCTCCTTTCTTGCTCATCCTGCTCAGGGTCATTTTATTGCTTGATAGCTCCATCTTGTTCTTCAGTTTGTGTTGCCTGTTGTTAGGTGCATTGTTTCCCTACTAACCAGTTGTCACAGTTTGTGGTGTCGATAGATACTCTGGATGTTCAATGTAAGTGAATCTACCATAGTCTTCTGGTTCCTTTGTTCTTTCATTTGTGTACTTTTTATCAAACTCATCAACATGAACATTAGTACTTTCAACTATCTTATTTGTAACCTTATTCAAGCATTTATATGCTTTACTTGTAGTGGAATATCCCATTCTCATAGATCCTCCATTATATTCAACAAGATGATCAAACTTCTCTACATCACCAGTCATATGATGTGTACAGCTTGTTAGCTCTTTTTCATGTAGAATCACCAATATAGCTATTAAGCTTGACTCTCAGGTTCCCAATTCTAGATTCTTACAAGGAAAAGGCTAATTGATAAGGACCAAGTCCTTCTTCTACTTTGGGATCCATAAACCCAGGTGGGTGTACCTATCTTCAGACTCACTGCTTCACAATGAAATCCTTGCAGTGGATTAGGGGTTCTCACACTGACTTGCTAATGTCTCTTGCTACAACTAATGTAGAGCTTAGAAAGCCAATCCATGATGTTAACAAAAGAAAACAATCATTGCAGAAAATGGAAAAAGTGACAAGGGTATTCACCCTTCTTCTCTTCGAGCTTAAAACTTAGGCAAGTTAACCTACTGATTCACTCTTTAAGGAATCAACAAATGAATTGTATTTCTTGAATACAATCAAACATGAACATTCATAACAATAGGAAAGTAAATTTTAATAGATTTTAAAGGTTTGGATGCAAGTCTGGTGTAAAGCTAGTGCCTTATCCTAGGGTGCGGAGTCAAATTGAGAAAACATCCACAAAACTTCATCAATTCAAAAACACCTGAAATCAATACCCTGCCTTACAGACTACCATTTTCACTGCAACACATGATCATCAAATCTATACATTATTTAAATTCTCAGAGATTATCTAGCCAAGTTTACTCCTTCCTTGAAGGAAACTTATGGACAAACTCACAGTCTACCTTATAAACGACAAATTGGGCATTGCCTTATAAATCCAATTCATAAGAACTTTGAAAACACATAGAAACATCAGAATACTTGCAATGAGATTCCAGTCATATTTTATTGATAAAACCTATTTTAGTACACTCAAATTGATACTACATCAAGACTAAAACATCAATTTCATAACAGGATTTTCATTAATGGAACTTGCTTTGATTTCTCCCTTGGAGAACCAAAATTCTGAACCTTCTACAAAGAATTCAATTCAGAATAAGAAGAGGAGAAAACTCAAGATCATAACAAAGCAACACTTTTCTCCCTCTCATTTGCTCATTGGATGAGTCATCCACCTTTAAACTAAAAATGGGACCTGCTCTCAACTCTGGAAAGCACCTGTTATCTCTTTCAAATGAAATGTGAGTCACCGGATGAAAAGAATTAGATTTCACAAAAATATCTTCCTAGCCCCCCTAAAACTTAAATTGAACATAATGTGAATAGATGGCCACCTGTGAAAAATTTGATTCCAGAATCGAAATCCTCACGTTGAAACCTTTCCGGTGGTATATAATAGTCCATAGTTGGGTGAAAAATAAAGCCCCCAGCCATTAAAATAGCTCCCAGCTCTGCAACTTTGACTGTTTGAATTTTTTATATAGTTCAAACTATATAAAAATACATTTATAATTTTGATTTTTGAACAGATGCATAGAGAGGATTTTAAGTAAAATATTATTTTTGGCCTCCTCTAGCAGGACCCACTTGACATGTGGCAGGCACGGATTGGCCAGCCTGCCACCTCATTTGCCATCTCATTGCTCTGTCGTCACTCGGCACCACATGTCAACCTATCACATGTTCGCAAGGGCTGAATTTGGCCCTTGCGATCATGTGACCACTTGACACGTGTCCATCTGGTCCTCATCACACTCCTACAAAAATTGGTTTTGTTTGGGCCCACTAGAATAGAAATCAAGGCGCCGTTGAGAGCTCACATGGGCATAGCCTCCACTCATCATTTGCCTCTTATGTTTGAATCATTGTATTTGAACAACTCAAATATCATTTCTGGGGGTGATGTGGGACAATACATTTCAAAGTTTTAAAGACTCCTGGCATTCCGTGCCCAAAATATTGGGGCCCACCGTGCACTGCAATCCTCTGGCAAGGGACCCACTGAGAGCCTCCAGTTTCTCTTATTTACTTCATATTTGGGCGGCACTAATTATAAAATTTATAAAAGAAAAGTCCATTACAAATGTGGGATAATGTAGTGTTTAGTTTTTTTCATTGTCCCATGTGTAAACTTCCGCTCAATGCATGAGTCCATCATTTTAATGTGTAAGCAGCTCCTTGTGACACACCATGCCTCTCTTGGGTTTGAAATGCTACGTGAGCCTCTCTAAGTATTCAAACATTGGCATGCCCCAATCTCCATGCGTGAGGCATCCTACTACTAAGCGCTAGCCCTTCCATTTGCTACGTGAATCATGCATTTACGTGAGCAGTCTCCTATCTTTTCACAACTGGCATCCCCCTTTATTGGTAGCACCTTCAATGTATAATAGTCTTGTAGGAAGATGTGCCAGCTGCCTCCATTATATAATCCCCAATTCAATACGCTGGTAGCCTTCCTTACAAAAGCCAAGCTCTCCCTTTTGTTATATGTATGAAGCCTCATTTCCATTTTGCAGGCCATCAAATTTGATTGGCGTCATCCACTATGCTCTATGTAGGCCTTGGAAACTACCATATGCATTGAATATTTTGCTAAAACAACCAAAAAAATGAGGCTTCATACTATGTGACCTCCCTTATACACTGCCTTTTATTCACATTGTAGGCACATTATAAAATGTGTGTGGGACCTTCCATATCCCCCAAACAATGGTATAGATCCTCCAAGGCCAATGATTGGAGCACCAGCATTCTAATTTGACCATAGAGGACTCCTTTGTGGTAGAAGATTCACTAAAGAAAATATAGAACCGCTAGATGAATAAGCAGCTCGTGAAGGATTATTAAATTCCAGGTGCTGTTTTGATGGATTCTCATGCAACCAAGCTGAAATTTCATATAATGCTTTCTTCACCATAGATGGTTCTCCAGATATTTGAACAAGTTCATCCATATCCACAACATATTTGGTTACTCCCTTTTAAAATTGCACAAGCATTAATATTGGCTGGCAACACACAAACCCTACATAAGGCACCATAGGAAAATGATAGTTTTAAACAACATATATGCCCCTTCAAATCTTGTGCTGACACTTCTATTATGCATTGGTGTCTCTTATACTCACGTACTACATGAGTTTCCTCATGCAAGGGACTCCCAATTTGAAACTTGCATTGGGTCTTCAACTCATTGCATCATGTTTTATATGGTGTCACCTGTTTTGCATAGAGAGAAGCAGTCGTTTGTGGTGGGGGAAACAATATTGATTATGTGAAGGTCACCAATCTATTAATGGAGCCAACATGTTCCATTCTCTCTCACACACTTCACTAGCACAAAGCCTTGGTGCCAACAAAGTAGTAACACATATAACAAAATGGTAGCCTCCTCCAACTGGCACATAAAAAATATGCCTCCACCATTGCATCGGATCCTCTAGAATACTGAGATCTTTCTTTCAGTATATCCCCTTTTTGACAACTGACGGGCAATACTGGACATCCTTTTAGTTGGCTGGCCCCCTTTGTCTATCATGCACCCAACCCTTATGCACCAATCTTGGACTAGCAATCAAACTTTACCATGCTCACCACTTAAAACCCTCTGCTTATTAAGATGCAGTCGTTTGATGAAAATAGAACCACATTTCATCGAGACATCAAACACATTACTAAAACCATAATCATCCATGCAAACCTGACCAGTAACACTGACTGGCATCTGAGAGTGGCTTCAAAAATTGATTGAATCACCTGACCCGGCCCCGACACTGAACATGCATGAACCTTGACCCACATTTTAATACTCTGCAAAATGACACTTAATGACAGCAACCGGATCAAAAGATATTAATGTGTAAACTTGCCCAGTTCAAATTGTTCCTGCAACAAACTTGTCAGAAAATGATTTTAATCACCGTAATTGATTTTAAAAGGCAGACAAATGGATTGGCAAGGGGCTCAAATTGGGACTGGGGTTAGTACTCCAACTTTGCAAGACAACACAAAAATAATTTCATCAAAAGAGTCAACTAGTCAAAAGTTATTCACTAGCAAAGTAGGGCATTTGGATTTCTGGGAAAACACACTCTGCAAAACTGAACATATTTCATGAAAATTGCAAATGGAATGAGCCTGGAAACTCGGTCAAACGGATTGGTCATGGTTCCGGATTTGGCATGGTGGGAGTAAAACATGATTGCAACATGACCCAATCATTAGCTTTCTCATCGGATCACACAAGTGTCATTTACACACTGTCAAATATAGCCCTAAAAACTTCTAAACTTCTAGGTTTCAGCAAAACAGTGAAAACTGGAAATGGATTTGGCTTTGAAAAGTACTAAAACGGATTCACTAGGGGCTAAAAATGGACAGGCCAGAAGAGGAACATGCGAAAACTACAAATGGAATCGCATTGGGAAACTCATCCAATGGATTCGTCATGAGCTACAAACTGACATGGGTAGAGTAAAACTTGTTTATAATGTAAGAAAATGATTAAAAAATTTCTACCAATCGACTAGGTACAAGTTATAACATGTCAAACAGGGTTCCCGACAAAGCTGGGAAAAGGGCCAAGTGCAGAAACTAGAAAACACCTCCAGAAGGGGATGAATAAAAGGGGTCAAAAATTATCATAGAGGCCTAAAACCTGACACATAGAGAGCATGCAATGTGTATAACAAGACGCCAGACTCATATTTTTATGATGCTCATCAGAATTCAAGATGTTCAATCTCAAAGTAGCCCTTCCCGGTGAAATCTACACTTGGCAATTTTCTGATTTTGAGACCTCCTAGGAATAAAATGACGCAAACCTATTTGAACATGCCATCTAGGGACTCAAAATACCTCAATGGTCTATATGAAAGGCAATGAACACATAGACCTCATGATATGATGCAAAGTACGCCCATGCTAGCATGCAATACAAAGCCAAAAATGAGCACTAATCAAGAATTCTACATGGTACCTCAAAACTGCATTTTGAGTACCAACACAGCCACTGTCTATGATCCATGTATCATTTCTTCTTACTTTAGAGATCAATGTTGTCTCTTCATGTTTCTCTTCTTCTTCTGAGTCATCTTTCATAGCAACAAATACAACTTCTATATCATCGTCAGAATCAGATTCAGTTTCAATATCTTCGGCTATGTAACATACCTTTTTTCCTTTTTCCTTTCTGTTGTCTCTATTGTTGTGTCAGTAGCCTATGTTGACTCTTCTCCCATAGCTTCCTTTAGATTGGTCTTTGGATCTATCATCATCTTTCTTCTGAGGACATCTAGCAGTGATGTGACTGACTTCTTTATAGTTAAAGCATGATAAAGGTAGCTTACCTCTATACCTTCCTTTTCCTTTGGGCAATCTTCTGGCCATAAGTGCTTCAAGCTCATCAAGTTCATCATCGGTATTGTCATCACTATCACAGTTTTTACTATTCCTGCTAGACTTTCCAATCTTCAAAGAAGACATGAAAGTGGATTTAACATAAGGAACAACACCATTATCAAAGTTGTTTAATTCAAAGGTTGTAAGTTTACCAATCAGAGTGTCAAGAGTAAGGTTTGGATGTAGCTCTTGTTTCACAATGCACCCTATCCAAACAGCGAAAACTACAAATGGAATCGCATTGGGAAAGTCATCATCAGTTACTCCATCAGATGCTCTAATAGCATGTACCACCTCTTTGAGTCTATTTGAATATTGGACAATGTTCTCACCTTCTTTCATTCTCATATCATCAAATCTGCCTCTCAGACTTTCAGCTCAGGCTCTTTTGACATTCAAATATGCACTGTATATTTGTGCTAATTTATCCCACATTCCTTTGGTAGTCGTGCATGTCTTGATATCTTCAAATTCAGCGTCGGTATAGGCAGCAACAAGTTCCATCATAGTAACATTGTTTTCATGTTTGTCCTTCAGTTGATCAAGAGTTAAGGGACTAGTGGGTGGTTGCATGTAGCCATTCTCCATCAGATCTAGTGCAGAGTTCCCAATTCTAGATATGTGCAGCTTCATTCTACTTCACCATACTATGAAGTTCTCTTTGTTTAGTTTCAGTACTTTCCTCTTATACATCTTGAGACCTTTATGCTTAAGTCCTTAAAACTCTGTTCCAAGCAACCAGTGCTCTGATACCAATTGTTAAAATAACTAAGAGGGGGGTGAATCAATTATCCAGTGTCCCAATACAAAATGTATAATTCAAAACTATTTCTTCAATTTCTACTTGTCAGTAAATAATAAAACTTTTACTGTTTGTGCTTTTACCGATTACCAGTCTAATACTATAATAGTTTATCGATCAAATCTAACATGTAACATGTAAAGAATGATAACAAACAAATATCACAATCAACACATAACACAAGAGATTTAACGTGGAAACCTTGTAAAAGGAAAAACCACCTAGGACTGGCAACCCAAAATTGTTCACTCTTCTGAAGTGAGGTCGGTTAAGACCCAACCCTGTTAAAGGTTTACAAACACACTATCAAGTGTGACCTTGTTAGAGGATTTTAGACTAGAATTTATCATCCAACCTGCATTCACTATGGGGTTGACAGGATAACAATGTTCATTCTATGAATGACACATCATAAGACTTTCAAAGTCCACTCGGTTAAGAGATTTTGAATGTATACAATGGTTAAATATGTAACAGCAAATGACTTGCCTTAAGAAAACTTCAATTGTAGATTAAAGATCAATATTTAGTCCATACAAATCCTTATGATCAATATTTGACTTCAGATTCAATACTGTATCAATTTACTATCCATCGATAATTGCTCTCTATAGCTTGGTAATTGTTTTGCAGCTCGGTTCTTACTTAACTAGTATGATTAGAATGCATGAAAACTTTGTTCACACAATATTCCTACAATTTCTACTTCTTCCAGCATCCTTCATAAAGAAATTATGTTCTCTTATATAGATGAGTAAATCATTTTCTTCTTCACCATCAGATTTTTCCACTTAACCACATTCATAGATTTTGTTGCTTCAAAATTTCTTAGTACTTGTGTCAATAACATGTTTCAATCTTCTCCGTTAGATCTTCCCTAAATTTTGTTAGCCATCGATTTGTGTAACAAACATTATCTGTTACCTTGATGTTATACTCTTGCCAACTCATCAATCTTATCGGCTAAACTAATCATTTAATTCATTCTATTTTGCTTGGTTAACAAAGAAATGCATCGGTGAACACTGCTCGGTTAATACTATGATCGGTATACACTATACTCCGTCGGTGTATACTAGAAATGCTTCATTTACCGACAACACTAATTTGTGTCTTTCAGCTCTATACTTCATCATAGATGAATGCAACATAATAAAGTCAATATCATCAAGTCATAGACTCATCAACAATTTACTCAATGTGTTCCTTATCCTCATCTATCATGTACATCTTTCTTCATGTAAATTTCTCTAGTCTTCATCTCTTTTTGACCTTTCTTCAAATGTCTCAGTATAGTAACTTACAAGATAAGTGCTATCAAACTAGTTGACATCAATAACAACATAATACTGATTTAATCATATTACATATCTAATCAGTAACTCCTAAGTGATCTTGTAATCATAGATTCTTCAATCAGATTCCAAATCAGTTGTAGTTCAACATAAACTTGATTACGAAGCTCACAAGAAGGAGCATGAATCAAATTACTATTTGTTGATATTGAGGACATTTCTTAACAAACATGAAAGAATCTTGTTCCATTGTTTGCCAATAATATCCTATTTTAAGAAATTTATTAACCAAGGATTTTCCACCAAAATGCCCACCACAAGAACCAGAATGAGCTTCTGCCAAAGCTACCGATATTTCAGCTCTATTGAGACATATTAATAATAATCCTTCATATGAGCATTTGTAAAGTGTATCTCCTAGAATGATGTAATGTGCTGTAAGCTTCCTAATATGATTACACGTGTTGCTTATTTCCAATTCAGGAAAAGTACCATCTTTCAAAAAATGAAAAATATGAGAATACCATACATCTAAATGAAAATTAAAACAATCAGAGGTAATCTTTGTAGAAATTGTAGGGATTTTAAGAGTTTGTATAGTAAATTGAAATTTTTTAGCATTATTCTCAAGACAAACCAAAGAAGCTACGCTTGCCATTGCATCTACATGTCAGTTATCTTTCCTAGGTAAATTTTCAATCATATAAGAAGAGAATTGTGAAAGCACATCAAGAGATAAATCTCTATATTGTGTCATTTTATCATTCTTAGTATGATATCCTCCTTTAATTTGTTCAACAATTAGTTGTGAATCTCCATATATTTTCAAGTATTTGATGTCAAGGGATGAAGCTTCTCGTAGGCTAGCTATAAGAGCTTCATACTCCGCAATGTTATTAGTACAAGGAAATGTTAATTTGTATGATAAAGGGATGGGTTTTTTTCATAGGAGGAACTAGGATAATACCAACACCAGAACCTGTCTTACATTTAGACCCATCAAAATATAATTTCCAAATATCATCCTATTGAATAGCTAGAATATTGTCATCAGGGAATTCCATTTAAGTAGAAGATGTATCTGAATAAGGACAAGGAGTTGTTTCTAAATAACCTATTAAAGCCTATCCTTTAATAGACTTCTGAGAAATGAAATTAAGATCAAATTTTGTAAGTAACATCACCCACTTTTCTAGATAGCTAGAGAGATTAGTTTGTGAGAAAAGATGTTTCAAAGGATCAAACTTGACAATCACATTGACTTCAACACTTATAAAATAATGTCTGAGTTTCTAACATGCATAAACTATAGCTAGACATTGTCTTTCCAAATCTATGTATCTTGTTTCGTAATCAAGTAAAGTTTGACTAATGTAATACACATGTCTTTCTTTACCATCATTATCATTTTGAGCTAACAATGCACTCACAACCTTCAAAGTCGCTGAAGTGTACAAATGGAATGGTTTATCAAATTTAGCCAGCTGCAAGATAGAAGGATTTGGAAGATACTCCTTAAATTTCTCAAAAGTTTGTTTACATTCATCATTCCAAGAGAAAGTGGCATCCTTTCTAAGAAAGGAAGTAAAATGAATAGTTCGATCAACTAAATTAGAAATAAATTAATGAATAGTTTGTATTTTTCCTTGTAAACTTTGTAAATGAGAAATATTCTTAGGAGGACGCATATTAACAATAGCTTCAATCTTTTCAATATCTACTTATATGCCTCGCTTAGAGATTATAAATCCTAATAATTTAATAGAATCAACTCCAAAGACACATTTCTTAGGATTCAATCTCATGTTGCAACTTCTAATCCTTTCAAATATTTGTCATAAAATAGTAACATGATATTCTCTTTGTATAGACTTTGCTAAAATATCATCCACATAATCTTCAAGGATATTATGAATGTAATCGTGAAAAATCAAAGTCATAGCTCATTGATAAGTTGCTCCCGCATTCTTTAATCCAAAAGGCATCATGACCGAACAAAATGTTCCCCAAGGTGTTATAAATGTGATCTTAAATTGATCTTTAGGAGGAATAAAGATTTTATTATATCCAAAAAAACCATCCATAAAAGATAACAAGGCATGACCTGTTGTTGAATCCACAATCATATCAATGTTAGGTAACAGGAAATCATCATTTAAGGATGCCTTGTTTAAGTCTCTAAAATTGGTACACATTCTTATCTTATTTTCTCCTTTTGAAATAGTCAAAATGTTTGAAATCCAATCTGAGTAATCAATAGAATGGATAAATCCAGAATCTAATAACTTTTCAATTTCAATTTTAACCAATAAGGCAATTCGTGGATTCATCTTTCAAATTCTTTGCTTCATAGGTTTTATATTTGGTTTTAAAACAATGTTATGAGTGACAATCTTAGAATCTATACCCGAGATATCTAAATATGTCCAAGAAAAAATGTCCTTAAATTCAAGTAAAAGGGAAACCAATTGATCATGTTCATCCTAATTCAAACATTTCCCAATCTTTATCATCTTTTTATGATTATTCTCATCTATTTGAATATCAATAGTCTCAGTTATTAACAAATCACTTTGTATTGGAGGATCCATCGGTAACGAGAGAATATCCTATTTATCATGTTCCCAAAAGTAAGCATCGGTACTTAAACAATAAGTCTTCCGTCATTTTTTATGGAACTTAGGTAAATCTTCATAAACCCCTAAAATTTTCATTAAGGTTTCATCTTCAGGAAAAATATCCAAAGTAGGTGCTTAATCAATGTCAATAAGGAGTGGGTTAACCAATTTCAAGTGTCCACCATAGATATGATTATTATTAAGAGGAAAATTCGATGGTTGTCTATAATGATTGAATCCTAATCTATATGTATGATCATAAATTTCATTATCCAAAGGTATTTATATACTGTGTTCATATTTACCACATCCTTTCCCATTAAATCTTGATTTCTTAAGAAAATGATAACCAAGACCATATTGATCAGTCATATTAGATGGAGTCCAAGGAGCAACATATGTCACAATATCATAACAATCAAGCTTTATAGTTTCAATCATTTCATTCATTGAAGCGGCAAGAAAATTACATTTTTGTTCCTCAGAAAGTAAAGGAGTAAAAACTATTTTCTCAAATTCACTTTTTTTCTTCATGAATTGCAAATCAGAGGCCTTATATTCTCCAATGAAAGTAGGATAAAAATCCAATGTCCCCCAATCATCCTCAGTCAAAGAAGAAGATGGAGCTTCCTATGGTTGTATCTCAGGTTATTTTTCAATCTCTTTACTTGGTTGAAGAGGCTCAAAGATTTTGGCATATTCTACATTTAGGCAAGGATTCAATGCATCATCCGCATGTAATGTATACATTAACTTTTTATAGATGAACCTAACCTTGTTATGAAGAGTAGAAGGAACTGCATGCATAGTATGTAACCAAGGTCTTCCTAAAAGAAGGTTATAATTGAGAGGTCCAAGCATAACATGAATAGGTGTATTTAGAATAACTAGACCAACTTTAATAGGTAAGGTAATAATGCTCAAAGTTCTCTTTGCAATGTTGTCGAATCCATGTATAGGAACATTATTAGGTTGAATAGTTGTCAGATCAGATTTAATTTCCTTAAGCATATCCATACTACAAACATTAAGCCCAGATCCATTATCAATTAATGTTCTTCAAATGATACTCTAGTTAATAGAGACAACAACCATAAGAGCATCATATTGATTCTACACCTCAAGAGAAAGTAAATCATTATCGAAAAACACAATAGGAGGTACAGAAGGCATAGTATGCATGCAATCTAAAAGAGAATGAATGTTCTCTTGATTAGGAGGTTAAGCAGGAAGAGTGGATAAATATTTTTGCAATGCCTCGTGACATGTCAAGAAGTTTGAAGTAATTCCCATGAAGATATCTTAGGAGGAGTAGCACATAATTGGTCAACTAAGTTATACTCCTTATAGGTAGAAGGAAACCTAGGTGCTTGAGGAAGCATAGGTTGAGAAGGTGATAAAGAAATCAGAACAATAGGCTGAGGGTTATTCTATGTATGATAAGCATGTGAAACAAAATCAGTGTTATCAAAGAAATCCAAAGGATCTCTAGGTTTACCCTTAATTGTTATGCGAGGACATCCTTTTACTATCATCAAAGGTGCAAGATATAGCATTTTAGGTTTATCAATGTTACAAACAGTGGAACATGAAGGTAACCATGCACACACCCTATGGTAAAGTTCAATTGGAGAGGTTATGGAGGAGAGTGAAATAGGAATAGGATCAATGGAGACATTATTCAAACAATTTTCATCCTCACTACCATGTACCTCATTAGGGAATCTATCCTCTTGTACAATAAAAGCCTCATCAAAGTATTCAAAACAATAATCATATATGTTGAATACAAAGAAATTCTAAAAGAATGAAAATGTAAATGTTTTTATATTTTTAAAGAGATTTTGCAATTTTTTTGTATTTTTGAAATATATAAATGCAAGAAATCTAATCTTCTAAGCATGCAAGACTTAAATCTAACACCAAAAAGAAATAGATGTTCATGTCGGGTTCACCAAAATGAATAGGTGGAAAATAGGAGCTTTGACAATGCATCTAACATTCCTCACTATTCATTTGTATGCTTGAGTTGGAATTGAATAAGTAATATTGTACACACTAAATAGTGCACTTCTCTAAATCATTGCTTCCAAGAGAATCCGTGGATTGAAAACCTTGAGAAATTGATTTAGAGCTCCATAGGCATGGAGTACAAGGGTGTTAAGAATGCTCTCAGCTAGAGCTATTAAGCCAATAACCTTGCTAGTAAACCATGCAATGGGAGATTCAAATGAAGACAAGGGCAACAATGCCAATATCCCCAAGAATCAAATGGAAATGCAAATGCAATGCAACTATGCTAGAAATGGAAATGCAAGCTATGCTATGAAAGGAAATATGCAAGTATTAAAAAGCCTCCTAATTAAGCTAGATGAATTAATCTAAAGCACAAAGGAAACTAAGCTAAATATGAAGCTATGAATGCCATGATAAATGAAACTAGAATAACATGTAGATGCAAAAGCCAAGAATGCTCCATATTTCAAAAGCTCCAAAGTGACCTAGAAAACCTATAGCATAACATTAGCATAAAAAGTTGGGGATCTAGAATGAAGAAGAGAGCTCTCCTTTTATAAGAAATGAGAAGGAATGGACCATGGAGATTAAGAGGCAAAAGATTTAATCAATAGTGGAGCATCAAAAAGGAGCAATCCATGTGCACAAGTATCCTCCAATGAGAAATAAGAGTTGACTTTTGTGTCCCATATGAGACAAAAAGTGTTTTTTCATTTTTTATAAAATAGGAATAATGCTTTATTTGTGCAACTTAGGATAAGAGGAAAAGTGGGGGCTTTTTATTTATTAAAAGGGGAGGAAATTCCTTTTAAATAAATAAAGACTTTAGGATAAAATGGTTAGCCCATAGAATATAATCGAATAAATGATAGAACTAGGATTTGATCAAGAATAAGCAATTGATGATTTTAGCAAATAATGCTAGCAAGGGGCTAATAGTCTAGGTGACTGTAATGCCCAAATAAATTGGACAAAAACACAACTACAAATTATTATTTTTTGAAAACAACTGTGACAAATAACTAGGTCAAACAAGATGAGATTCATGCCCAACGGTGTGATGCCCCAAAAATGGAACTCGCTTGGGTAGTCACCTAAACACTTAGATACCCTAACCATTACTAGACTGATTAATTAAACTTTTCTAAAATCTATATATACATTTTTTGGTATAAATAATAAAATTAGGTGTTCTTAAGAATGTAAAATGCATGAGAAATAAAAGATGATTAAGGGATGATTATAATCTTACATGACTATACAACTTATTAAATTAATTAAAATTAGAAACATTTCAATAATTTAATTTAATAATTAACAACAAAAGAAGAATAAAATAATGATGAAACTTAGGTAACCTATCAAATTATTTAAATTCCATTTCACTAATATTAAAATACAATTTTTCATAAAAGGGAAACTAAATACTATACCATGATCCCATTTGAATTTTCTCTACAATTTTAAATCTATAATATTAAGGTGGGTACAATAACTTAATTTATTTAATAATCCAATATCTATAGAAGACATTAGTCTTAAAGGAAATAAAAATTAAAGTTCCAAATATAAATTCCTACTTTTATCCTACACATAAAGGATCGAAGACTTATTGGTAAATAGGTAATAATAACCTCAATAAACTTTATTCTAATAATATCATTTATACACTTCAAAATAAAAATATAATATCAATCTTTACAAAAGCACTAACCCGTGAAATTCATTATAATGAAACAATTAAATAATGTCAGTACCCTAACTCTAATTTGAAATTAGGGTTGGGGTGCTATTAAAACATCAAAAAAACCCTAATCTCCTATGTTTACCCTATCCTACTCTTGTCATTGCTATGTTGTAGAACTGAAAGCTTACGATGTTATGACATGCCAATCTAATGGCGTTGCTACTGCAGAGCTTCTCATTCTGCATTCAACATTAGGACAAGATTTATTTTAGTGTTTTATCTACTTTAGTTTTCTTTTGGTGCTAGATGGGGACAAAATACTGGGTGGACATGGAAGGGTTGATAACCCTGATGAAGCAAGTCCACCCAGTTGATCCAATCTGGGTTCTAATCTAAAAATTTGTTTTTAAAACAGTGTTGATTGATTTTCTTTTTTCTTAATTTGAAGGGCGAGATGGGCTGCCCTAATGCCCATTCCCACTCAGAAAATTTTCAAAGTAAAGCACAATAGTTAGATTAATTCATATCCTCTATGTTTTGTTGGATGTCCATAATATAATTTCGTAGTTCTCATTTAGCACCTACCAACTGCATTTTCTTGAGATTTTTAAAAGCTCTGTGATTTACTTTGTATATCGATTCGGATACCAGTGAGTTATAAATTGGAGCTTATTTTCTTAATACTTTCCGTCAAGTGAACTTTATCAGTTTAATATTATTTTAGTCTTTGTATCACAGTGTAAGTATGGACTTATCTAAAATGTTACATGTATTATATTCTATACATTATGCGATGTACAGAATATAATATATGTATAATATTATTAGACTTCCGTAGATAATGATTGTTATTCTTACAAATCAGAACTAAATCACTGGTTCAAAATACAAACTAGTACATGATTAGGTTTACACATGATTTTACGGGTATGAATATAATAATGTATATTATATTTTAATGTTGTTTCCATTTAAAAATATAATATACATTATTACATTGAATAAATACCATTCATGGAAATGCACTAATTCAGATTCATATTCCTAGCGATAATGCTATTATCATTTTATATTATAACTGTGCATTATTATTGCCTAGTGCATAATATACAATGATATATTATGTATTCGCATTGAATTTAGACTGCGCTATAAAAAAAATTGTAGTATTTTATAATGCCCATTGCAGACAATGCCAAAAATACTGGGTAAAGGCATGCCCAACCTACATATGTTAGCAGGCTTGGGACCTAAGCTGCAACACTATGCAATAAAGTGGTTATCAAACTTGGATATTTACTGCCAAGTGTTTAACCATGGCAAAGTTGATACAGTGCGCATATGCACAACATAAGTTTGTTTCAATGATCAAAATTTGGATGAACAAGAATATAATATTATATATCATATTCCCTACATTGGTTGATGTATTGTATATGATATATAATATTATATATAAATGTTAGGTGACAAAGATGTTTGGTTTTATTATATTGCATACAATATAGGTTGTTGGGAATATAATATTATATATTTCATTTTGTACATTATCCAATGTACAACGTGTACTATATAATATTGTATTATATTCTTACTTTGTTAAAGTAAATTTATCAATTGTTAAATTCAAGTAAGTAGGTTATTTCTATAATATAGTATATTATATACTATACATATTTAGTGTATAGTGTATAATATATTATATTATATAATATTCAAATCTTACTTGTACGATGGGAATATTGTTACTATGATATTATGAAATATGTTTTGTGCTTATTTTATGTACAGTCCATATTGTACTTATTTCATTCTACTTAAAACATTCCCCCCCCCTTTCCTACACCCTTCCCAAGCTGTTAGATATCTAGATTCCAACAACTGTGCCACTTGCCACTCCTAAATTTCCTAGCATATGCATTTCCACCTAACAAAATGATGAGAGCTTAGGGAAGATGGACATTTTTGTGAAACCCAAAAATGACATGATTTGGGTGATAAGGAAGTGGCCTAGGAAGATGAAAGTAGGTGAATTGAGGCCCCCAATCAAAGTCCTAACCTTGGGGCACTAAAATTTACATAAAACTTCATCCTAGGGATTCCCAAAACCTCCTTAAAATGCCAATGAATCATGAATCCGAAAATTGAGGTTGGTTTTTTCAATGTTTTCTTGGTCTCATAAACCACCTACTAGCTAGGGAATGCTCAAGGTTAACAAGGAGGAGGTGGGGTCCAAATCCACTTCACATGCCACCTCACACTAAAGTGTCAAATTGATGAAGGGTGCTCCCCTTAATACCACAAACGAATAACAAAAATAGAGAAACAACAACAATAATATGTAAGAATAGAAAATTGGCTTCTTATTATCTCCACAAATGTGGAATTACAAACTTTCAGAATTACAATATGCAAAGCCACATGGGCATTCCCTTACAATATTTTGTAGGACAAAGCCTCGAATCAATACCCAGATCTAGTACCCAGAACTATCCTAGACAACACTACGGGCCTTCTTTATATAGGCAATTTCCACCACTCGAGAAGGTTCTAGAAATTTAGCCCTTAGGGCTGACTAAACTTAGAATTATTTTATTTTACAATTTATTACATCAAAGTCGGCTCAAAATGAGTTTTGAAACCCAAACAAAAATTTTGAAGAAAAATTATTTTCTGCCATTTCAGGTGACACAACTTCCGAAGACCATAAGTCATCACCCGTTGACCCGATTGGCTATTATAACCCCATTCTGGAAATGCCACAAAGTGCTCTACAGGCTTGACCTGTGCAAGTGCCCGTCACCCTGCTGCCAATACCAAAAATCTTCAATATCTTCAAAACTAGACCTGATCTAGCCATGAAACTTTGTTGGCAGGCTGATATGACTGAGATGAACCTCCATATGTAAAATTAGACATTCTGAGATCGTAAGACCAACTCACTAAAAATAGCAAGTTTCCATAAATAGCAACTCTGCACAAGATAGCCCTTATTGAATACAAAAACAAAAATATTTTTGGGTGATGCAAGATTGCTTTTACACCCAGAATGCTCTTGCATCAGACACCAGGGGTAATTTGAGAAGTGACCCTATCACGACTCAGGTGTGTAGAGGAAAACCAAGACGGTTAACCTCCTCCTTTGTTAGCCATGATGAATCTTCAACAGGTCATCCTTTCCATTTGACGAAATACTCTTCATATGTCTTGTTCCTTGTGCTTCTGCCAACACGATAGTCCAGTATGTCTTCAATCTCCTTGATATCTAAACTGGTTGCTGGAATACTCCACTGTGCTGCTGCAACCTCATCTTCAACACCTCCTTCATGATACTCTGTCAAATCTGAAATGTTAAACACTGGTGAAATATTCAGCTCACTAGGCAATTCTACCTCATATGCATTTCCTGAATCATGCTTCTTCAAGATCTTACATGGTCCAAACTTCTTCATTTTTAGCTTGTTATATGTACCAACTAGAAATTGCTCCTTCCACAAATGAACCATGACTTCATCACCAACCTAAAATTCCTTATGCCTCCTTTTCTCATCTACCTTAGCCTTATACTACACATTCATCTTGGTAATATGCTTCCTCACCTTCTCATGGATGTTCTTCAAATGTTCTACAAAATCCTCAACTTCAGCACTACTTATTTCTCCTTTATCTATCTTTCTCAATTCAGATGCATTTCTTGGACTACTTCCATATACAATCTAGAATGATGATTTACCAGTGCTCCTGTTGATAGAATTATTGTATGCAAATTCTGCCTGTGGTAAAATCAAATCCCATCTTGTTGGCTTATCCCCAACCAAACATCTCAACAAATTTTTCAAACTTCTATTCACCACCTCTATCTGTCCATCAGTTTGTGGATGATGTGATGAACTGAACTTCAAATCTGTCTTCAACTTCTTCCACAATGTTTGCCAGAAATATCCAACAAACTTAGTATCTCGATCTGAAACTATGGTCTTTGGCAAACCATGTAGTCTCACCACTTCTCTGAAAAACAATTCTGCTACATGAACAACATCATTAGTCTTCTTGCAGGGAATGAAATGTGCCATCTTTGAAAATTTGTCAACCACCACAAAAATTGAATCATGTCCCCGCTGAGTCCTTGGTAAACCAAGAACAAAGTCCATACTGATATCCTCCCAAAGCTTTGCTGGTATAGGTAATGGCTGATATAACCTTGTATTCTACTTCACTCCTTTTGCCATCTGACATACTCTGCAACTCTATACAAACTTCTTCACATCTTGCTGCAATTGTGGCCAATAATAATTCTCACCAACCAAAGCAAGAGTTTTATCACGACCAAAATGGCCAGCCAATCCTCCACTATGCTTCTCTTTGATGAGATTCTCCCTCATAGAACTTCTTGGAATGCACAACTGACTTCCTCTGAATAGCATATCATCCTAGATGATGAAATCCAGCCATTTCGTCCTATCTAGAGTAACAGTCTCTTTACAAGCTTTCCAAGCTCCACCAAAATCAGGATCCTCTGGATAAAAATTATTGAGTTCTGTGAACCCAGCCACCTCAATCTACATCTCTATCAGCAATAGTTGCCTTCTGCAGAGAGCATCTGCAACCCTGTTAGACTTTCCACTTCTGTGTTTCAAAACAAAAGTATAACTCTGCAAAAACTCAACCCATTTCAAATGCCTCTGATTCAACTTTCCTTGACTATTCAAATATTGCAAAGCTTGATGATTAGTATACAAGAAAAACTCTTTAGGAAGCAGATAATGTCTCCACTTCTTTAATGCATGAACTATAGCATAAAATTCCTGATCATAAACATAATATTTTCTCTTGGCATCATTTAACTTCTCACTGAAATAAGCAACAGATTTACCTTCTTGGCTCATAACAGCTCCTATTGCAGTACCACTAGCATCACAATCTACTTGAAACACCTTATTAAAATCTGGAAGTGCTAAAATAGGTTGTTCTATAACTTTTTGTTTCAACAATTGAAAACTCTTTTCTACCCCATTAGTCCACTTAAACTCTTTTCTATCCCCTCTCATTGTTTCAGTCAAGGGTCCACAAATACTGCTAAAATTTCTGATAAAATTTTTGTAAAAGCTAGCCAAACCATGAAAAGATCTTACCTCAGTAGCACTCCTTGGAGTAGGCCATTCAAAGATAGCCTGTACCTTCTCTGGGTCCATTTTTAGACCTTCTACTGAAACCAAAAATTCTTTCAGAACCTCGTTCATGAGCCGCATGAAAGTGCTCGGTGCATTGGTTAGCCCAAAAGGCATGACTAACCACTCATACAGTCCTTCCTTTGTCTTGAAGGTAGTCTTCCATTCATCTCCTTCTCTGATCCCAATCTGGTGATATCCACTCTTCAGATCTATCTTTGAGAAATACACAGCTCCACTCAAACAATCCATAATATCATCCATTCATGGCAATGGAAACCTATACTTGATTGTGATCTTATTTATTGCTCTGGAATCTGTACACATCTGCCATTCTCCATTCTTCTTTGGTGCTAATACTACTAGTACAACACAGGGACTCAAACTCTCACGGATCAATCCTTTCTACAATAACTCATGTACTTGTTTGTTCAATTCCTCACTTTCTACTAGTGTCATTCTGTGTGCTGCCTTGTTTGGCAAACTGGCTCCTGGAATCAAATCCATCTGATGACTGATCTTCCTTACCAGTGGTAATCCATCAGGTACATTATCAGATACAATATCCTGAAACTCATTCAACAAATCTGTAACCTCTATAGGTACATCCTCTACTTCTTCTTTACCAGCTTTTGGAATTAAAGAAAAACACACATGCTCATGCCACATACCATTTAGGAATTTTCTTCCATCAACAAAAGTTATTCTTGCATTACCACATACCTTTTCTTCAGTCTCCTTCAATGACTTTAGCTTATGTCGTACTCCATCCTTTGTTAGGGAATAGGTATTCACATGACCATCATGTACAACACATCTATCAAACTACCACGATCTACCCAACAACATATGACATGCATCCATAGGGATGATATCGCACAGTACCTCATCTTGGTACCCACTGATCTTGAACTTTACCAGGCATTGTTCATTGACCATGACCTTGTGGTCATCCTGCACCCAGGCAATCTGATATGGATGTGGGTGTTTTCATCTCTTGAGCTTCAACTTTGTCACTATCTCTTCTGACACCAAATTGTCAATGCTTTCACTATTGATAATCACATCACAACATTTACCCTCACACTTGCATCTAGTGCAAAACAGGCTCCTCCTTTGTTCAGGTTCATTCTCACCACTCAACAGGACTCTTCTATTAATCAGTGTTTCTTCTCTTTCAGCATCTTCAGAATTTGATGATCTAGCATCTTCATCTACATGTGCAACTCTAGCCTAGCCTTCATTTCTTCTGTCTATTCTACCTTGGTGCTGAGGACATTCAAATGCCCTATGACCTTCTTCTCCATAGTGAAAACATGTTCCATGGAAGCCTCCTCTTCCAGATCCTTGTCCTCTTCCTCTTCCTCTCTGATCTCTATTACTCTGATCCTGAAAATGATTGGAATTATTTCCTCTCTGATTCTGGCTGCTACTAGCCTCATCCTTCTTTTTCGGATCTTCATTTCGGCCACCATATGACCGTCCACCAGATCTTCCACCATGACCTCTTCCATTTTGTCTGCTCTCCAACTTCTTCTTCAGCTTTTCCTCTACTTTTAGGGAAAACTGGTATGCCTCCTCAATACTGTTCATTCAAACTAGATTCAACTCCTCCTGAATGCTTGGCCTTAACCCATTAAGGGATCAGGCAACTTTCTCCTTATCAGATTCTGCATGGCCTATTCTGATGAGGAGTCGATAGAACTCCTCTGTATACTCCTGAATAGATCTTCCTGCTTGCTTCAAACTTTGCATTTTCTTTAGTAGGTCAAGCTCATAATCAACAGGAATGAACTGTCGCTTCAATTTATCCACCATTCGATCCCATCTTGTGATTTTATCTTTCCCTCTTCTATTTCACTCCAATTGAATTTCTTGCCACCAGATCTTCACATGACCTTTCAATCTGGCCTTTGCAAATTTGACCCTATCAGGATCCTCAACATCTTCATACTCAAAATATTCCTCACATTCATTGATCCAGTCGATCAATTCCTCTGGGTTAAGATTTCCAGAAAATGTAGGAACCTCAATCTTAGATCTTTTCCCAATCTTGAAAATCACCCGAAAAAGTCTTTCTTCTTCCTAATTCACAACTTCAGCTTCTCCTTCTTGATATTCTTCTTTGGCTTCATCCTCGCTTTCATCTCTGACATTAAGATTCATTCCTCTACGAATCTCTTCTTGCAATGCTCACACTTGTCTCTACAACTCTCTAACCTTAGGTGTCACAGCACCAGCTCTTCCACCACGTTCTCTTCATGGAGGCATTTTCATGATGCGCGCTGAAACCCTAACCATGGTCTTGGTGTAAACTGCCTCATAGTCGGTGATCTTTTTACACACTCAAGAACTCCTACTCTAATACCACTTGATGAAGGGTGCTCCCCTTAATACCACAAATGCATAACAGAAATAGAGAAACAACAACAATAATATGCAAGAACAGAAAATTGGCTTCTTATTATCTCCACAAATGTGGAATTACAAACTTTCAGAATTACAATATGCAAAGCCACATGGGCATTCCCTTACAATATTTTGTAGGAAAAAGCCTCGAATCAATACCCAGATCTACTACCCAGAACTGTCCTAGACAACACTACGGGCCTTCTTTATATAGGCAATTTCCACCACCCGAGAAGGTTCTAGAAATTTAGCCCTTAGGGCCGACCAAACTTAGAATTATTTTATTTTACAATTTATTACATCAAAGTCGGCTCAAAATGAGTTTTGAAACCCAAACATAAATTTTGAAGAAAAATTATTTTCTGCCATTTCAGGTGACCCAACTTCCGAAGACCATAAGTCATCGCCCGTTGACCCGATTGGCTATTATAAACCCATTCTGGAAATGCCACGAAGTGCTCTACAGGCTAGAGTCATGCAAGCACCCATCACCCAAATTTTGGACCTCATCTAGGGCCTTTAAAGCCTTCAAAATTGAGTTTGAAGTTTCTGTACCCTGCTGCCAATACCGAAAATCTTCAATATCTTCAAAACTAGACCTGATCTAGCCATGAAACTTTGCTGGCAGGTTGATATGACTGAGATGAACCTCCATATGTAAAATCAGACATTCTGAGATCGTAAGACCAACTCACTAAAAATAGCAAGTTTCCATAAATGGCAACTCTGCACAAGATAGCCCTTATTGAATACAAAAATAGAAATATTTTTGGGTGATGCAAGATTGCTCTTACACCCAGGATGCTCCTGCATCACAAATGACACATCACCAAATAGAATACACATTAGAACCTATGTGGCATGCTTTGTGTGCAAAGACATTTAAACATTACACAAATAAAAATTATTTACAAACATACAAATTAAACACTATCAACCATGCATATTCAGTCGTCACATTCACAAAAGAAAATACAATACGATGAGGTCACACTCTCTCTCTAGAGTCAACCTTGGCTTTACTAATTGCACTTGGTCCTACCTTGTTTCCCTAGATTAAACCATGGCCATATCCCTACATGCTCAAACTCGATGTCAATACATCATGAAAAACAAAACTTACATTAATAAACATTTCAAACATAAAGGGATAACATCTAAACCAAACAATATATATATATATATATATATATATATATATATATATATATATATATATATATATATATATATATATATATATATATATCTACATCATAAAGCGTTACATATTCTACATAAACAAGTAACACTGAACTTATCGTATAACTAGGATTCCATTAATGATCATAATGCTGAATACAGATATCATGGATAATCAAGGTATCAAAATGAGCATATATATAAAGAGTATGATTACTGTGATCATCAACAAAACCTATAACAAGCTACTCATAAAGTCCAAAAGATAGCATGTGTAAACCATAATAGATCAAATGTCAATACTCAAGATATCATCCTGATGAGTCAAGTGTCAAAATGAAAGTCAAACTAGGACAGATCGGCGCAGGACCTCATAGTGACCATTTTTGGGTGATTACAAAAACAAATCTAGAAATGCTTGAAATCAGCTAAGATAAGATACATACCTCATAATGGAATTAATCTAGAAATATCAATTTCCTGATGCTTGTTTATAGTCTCGAGAAATTTAGGAACCAAATCCGGGACCATAAAACCGCAACAGAGAAAACCCAGAAAACTTTAGTCTTTCTAGAAGCAGGTCAACTTTGACCCAGATAGCAAGGCAAGGTCTTAACCTGGGGCACAATCATACCCCCTAGTGAGGTCATCCTTGACCCAAAACATCTCCAACAGAAATTTTGTTTGCGGATCTTGGAGTTCACCGGAAAGGGTACTCAGATCTACACTTTAATTCTTGAAACAATGACTGTAGATATCTGAAAATGGTGTTTTGGGGTGGCTATATAGGGTTTTTCCTTAGTCAAACCCCCATTTTGGTGATCTCCACCTCCACAAATAGCTGGTTGTAATAGAATGTGTGTGGGTATTGAATGTGTAATGCCAAGATCTAATCCTCTAGATTGAAACCCTAGCATGAATATGTATGAGAAAGAAATGCATAGATTTGAATAAGATAAGAAAGCATACCAAGCCCCCAAAGCTAAAGTACTCCTACCAGACTCATAATCCATAATTGCTAACCCATGATTGTATGTTTGAATACTTCAATATTGATAATGGTGGATGAAGGAAGAAATGATCTCTCTTGCTCCAAATAGATGTTCACAATGGTGTGCTCACAAAAATGCTTGATATCAACAATGGATTGATCTTCTATATCATGCTCTTGCAATCTTGCATGTTCACTTAATCATTTCTTGCTTGCTCAATTGTGCTTTCACTTAATAGCTTGTTCTATTTATGTGAAAATGAAGGCAAATGAGAGTCCTTATATAGATGTTTCAAGGTGAGGCTCTAGAGTAATGTGAGGACCCATAATTCAAATTTCACCTCAAATTATGGTCCAATCACAATAACCAACTAAGGATGAAAAATAATTAAATGAATTTCAAATTAAAACCTTTCTGCACTCAGATCTGAAGGCCCGACATTGATTTTGGGGCCCTGTGGGACCAAATTTGAAAAGGGGGGATCAAATCCCGAAGGAGGTCAAGGACTACCTCATCTCTAACCTAGGTCATGGATGACCTAGTCTCTAACCTAGGTTAGGGATGACCTAGACTCTAACCTAGGTCAGGGTCTACCTCGTCCTTGACGCAAGGGTCTAGATCTAGCCAAAATGAGAAATAGGAGGTCCCAGGAATGCCTAGAGACCTAGAAATGATGTCAGATTAGGGTAGAGTGCTAGGAAGAGGTAAAAAATCCTATGATGAATATGATGAAGGCTAGGAGGACCTATTCCTAAGTCCTACCTAGAAAATAGATCCATACAAGATGGAAATTAAGGAGAATCCTCGAGATCCTATCCCTAATTTCACCTAGAATGAAGGAATCAAGTGTAGAATGCATCCTAAATGCAAGTCTATCATGATAAATGCACTAAAAGAGGGTTCTAAACCTATCAAGATGGAATTGATTCCATTTTAAGATGATATAGATATAAGTATGCTAATGGTACTAATAGGTATTATACACACTACATGTAGCCTTCAACACAATATTTTATTTCATATATATATATAAAACTAAAAATGTAAAAAATCCCCACCCCTCAAATGAATTTTAGGTTTGATTTTTACTAAATGAAATATTTAATTATAAAAAGGCCACAACTTTGTTAGGATTATGTTGGTACAATAGGCTAGGGATAACTTTTTATCAATTTGGGGTGCCCAACCGTGATAATGATTCATATCAATAGTCCTTTCTGTGGTTTCTAGGTCTTCTCAATGTGATGGTAGGGATTGCTCTGGCCCAAAATGCTTCAAATTATAGATTGATCCTAGGACAAGTAACTTCCCTTTACCTTTAACTAGCTATAGATTTAGCCTCTTGGGGTGGATTATAGTGAAACACAAGGCACTTTTAACTTAGAAAATCCTATTGAATTTGATGATGACCTCATGTTTGATCCAACAAGATCCAATTTTTATTTTTCAATAAAAGTACATGAAACACAAAACCTAAAATTATGCCAAATATTTTTCTAATAGAAAGCCAAAGGCATTTTAAAGGTTCTAATATAATGTAATATTTGGCTATGGAAACATACACACTAGATCTAGAAGTGAAATATAAAGTACAATGACATGAAAACTTGAATGTGATAACAATAAAATTTATTCTCACCAAGAATCAAATAGAATTAATATGATAGATCTGATAGATGATCAACTAGATTGTATCAAATAGTATACATGATCATTAAATAGGAGACACCTTTGTTATATAGCCAAGTTGAGTACAAAATATTGAATGATACAATTATAAGTGTCATTGTCTATCTACATGATAACCAATATGAAAAGCTATAACCCTATGAAAGGTGGATATGTGATAGTGTGATATCTCCACAAAAGGTGTATCAACCACCAAAAGTGGAAATGTCCATCCAAAAAAATTTGATATCATAAAATAATAACATGATAAGACCATCTAGAGTGAATGTTCTCCAACTATTTCTATGTAATTTCCTAATTAATTTTAAGTAAAATGTAATTAGGACCTAGGTGAGTAATAACCTAGATGTAATGCCTTAATTACACCAACATAAAAAATATATAGAAATATTATGACAATTTGATCAACAAGGTAATACAGAACTACAAAAATGATCTACTACAAGCAATAGATCATAAGAGAACATAGATAAGATATCATATTCATTAAAGCAAAAATGCATCATCTTGCCTCTTTAATCTAGTGACACATAAAACCACCAAATAGAAGATCTCAAAATCAACAAGATGACATCAAGTACTAAGAAAATGAGACTAGTTTGTAAGTATAATATAATAGATATAAATATATACTAAACCATTGAAAAACATTGTATCAAGATCAAAACATGTAAGATCAAGATAGTCTACAAGAAGCACAATTGATGGACTAAATAACACCTAACTATCTACTAACAACCAAAATAAAAAATTATGTAAACCAGATATCATACACAATAGCTACAAACTACTCCTAAATTTTTTAAGAGTTCTATACTATTCCATATAAAATAATTTCAAAACTCACCAATAACCCAAAATAAAGTATCAACTTAGGAAATAGTACTATATGGACTTGGCTGCTATCATCAGACAATATTAGAAAATGTGATTAATTATACAACAAGATCCAAATATACATCTTATGAATTTAATTCTTATGACTCTCATCAAGTACTTAGTAACTGGTCACTTATCAATATCCCCTTCAATGGTGTAATTAGCTGATAGGCTTTCTCCAAGAGGAATGTTCATCGGTTTGTTCAGACTTTCTGACAGTCTTACATCGGTAAAAAAGAAAGAGGTGCTGCAAAAGGAGGAAAGTGTTTAGGCTAACATGTTGTTGCTAGGCTTCCTATGCAGAATACCAAATGTGGTGTCTACATGTGGCCTTGACATCCACCGCATTGGGAGGAGTCATGTGGCATCTTGCATGTAAGCTTGGTTATTTTCCCTTCCCTTTCAATGTTGGCACCTGAACTAAGTGTAGGCATATGAGCACACAATCTCAAATGCCATTGAAGAAAAATTGTGTTAGGAATAGTCCCAAGAGATAACTGAGAGAGGGGGGGTGGATCAGTTATCTACAAGATTCAATTCTTTATCCAATTAAGTATACTTAAACATAAAGCATAAACATAATGAAAGAACATAAGAACACAACACCAATATTTTGGTTATGGGGAAACCCAAATAGGTAAAAACCCCCGTGGGACTTGATACCCACTAATATTCTGTACTAGTGTATAATGATCCTTGTTAGAAGATCCTTTACCCTGTTAGGAGTAGCTTTACAATATATTAAGTACAATAGACCTGGTCAAGGGTCAGACCCTGTTAGGAGTCTTTTACAATTGTCCCTGTTAGGGGAGAGGACACACTATTTGAGATCTCACTGCTCAAATGGGCGAAGGCTACAACCTTCTGAATAATAGATATACACTATATCTAGATCTTGGTGAACTAAACTTTGACTTGCTATCTAGATCAATTCCAATGAATAGCACAAGTACTTTACTTGGTCACATAGACCTTCTTCTGATGGCTCAAATACTTCGCACACTCTACTCTGCTCTTCTCAATCAACTATGAACCACACTTCAGCAATCACAAATGACTACCTATAAATATCTTTCCTCCAAATGATATAATCAATTTGGCCTATTAGAACCACGTTGAAATAATATTAGAGAAACCATAATAAACTTCGACAACATTTTGTCAGCTCTATTATGCATGCAACACAATCTGGGACCTATCTAATAAAATAAATGAAGACGCACGCTACACACTATCGGCTCTACAAAAACAACTAGATCTTTCTTTGTAAACTAAATTAACTCATGCACTCTTAACCAAACATCAATAATACTTCTCCAGGCTTAATTCCAAGGGTGCATACCCTCAAGATAGGCACAACTCAAGAACCAATAAAATCTCTATTAGCTCTTCTGAACATACACATGAAACTACTATTGGTGAATAACGACTATATAACTTTACTTGTGTTCATCATCAGACCATGAATCCATGAACTTAACATCACTAACATGTCTTCAACATAAATCCAAGTGTGGAAGGCTCCATGGTAACTATACGGACAACCATACATAGAACATTGCTTGTAACTCTGTCAGGAACACTGCTAACACCAACTGTAATATAACTATCTGTACTAACAGTTGACCTTTGTGCCCATGATATCATGTTGATATCATGTCCATGCTACATATACACATGATACTTTCCATATGTTTTCATCAATGAAAAACATACAATTAGTACTGACCTACTAGAAAATCTCCAACAATCTCCCCCTTTGGCATTGATGGCAACATGTGGAATGAAAGACCACCACCAACCCAAATGAATCTTTCTTTTATAACATTCTCCATTTCCTCTTCAAAACTCCCCCAAAGATGAATCCTCCATTTGCTGCAATATTTTCCAATATTCTCCATTTCCTCAACTAAACTGTTGTCATATCTAAATGTTTCTCCCCCTTAGTATATTACTCCTCTTTTTCTTCTAGTTTTCATGACTCTGTATATTACTCCCCCTTCGACATCAATGGAAAAGGGTGCCATTCATTTTAAGCACCGGTACTACTCCTGAGGTAGAGTAGTCAACCTTCCACTAGTTCTAGAGGACCGATGCCTTTCCTTCTTTCTTCTAAGTAGAAATAGGGAAGGGAATGACTCCTAGCTTCTCCCTGAGATAAGAAAAGTATCCTTAGGCAAGGGCTTTGTTAACATATCTACCAACTGATCTTTAGTACTCACAGAGTCTAACTTGACTTCTTTCTCTACCACTTTCTCTCTTAGGAAGTGATACTTGATCTCAATGTGCTTTGTCTTTGAATGCATCACAAGGTTCTTTGACATATTGATAATGCTAGTGTTATCACAGTGAATAACAATAGGATAATCAATTTGAATTCCAAAATCCTTTATCATCTACTTGATCCAAACAATTGTAGAATGATTCAAGGCTACTACAACATACTCTGCTTGTGTTGTTGACTAAGAAATATAATTTTTTTTCTTTTTTGTCCAAGTGACAAGTCCGTCACAAAGAAACACTGCTCCTCCTGAAGTACTTTTTCTGTCATCAACACATCCTACCCAATCTGCATCAGTGTACACATGAAGCTCAACATTTTCTTAATTAGGATACCATAGACCATAATCTATAGTGCCTTGCAAGTATCTAAATATTCTTTTTACTACGATGAGGTGACTTTGTTTAGGTTCTACTGCAAATCTTCCAACTATGCCAACTACATTTGAAATATCAAGTCTAGTCGAAGTAAGATTTGTGCGTTTACGAATCATAGACTTATACAATGTTATATCTACTATTGGTGAGTCATCTTCTTTTGTAAGCTTGCATCCAATGATCATAGGTGTTCCTACTAGCTTGCAATCATCCATCTTGAATTTCTTCACTATCTCTTTCACATATTTTGACTAATTAATAAAAATTCCTTTTTTGGTCTACTGCACATTTAGTCCCAAAAAGTATTTGATAGGACCAATCATACTCATCTCAAATGCATTCTACATTTCTTTGGAAAATTCAGTGCTTAGTTTGTCATTACCTCCAAAGATAATGTCATCAACAAATATAACTACAAGAAGAAAACCTTCAGATGTCTCTCTAATGAATAGATTACAATATGATGCTCCTTTCTTGAATCCAATCTTTGTTAATTATCCATCTAGTCTCTCATACCATGCTCTAGGGGCTTTCTTAAGTCCATAGAGGGCCTTCTTCAATCTGCATACCATATCAAGTCTATCTGATAAGGTGAATCATTCCGACTACTCAATGTACACTTATTCTTTCAAGTCTCCATTTAGGAATGATGACTTGACATCCATTTGATAAACTTTGAAGTTTTTGACTTTAGCATAAGCTAAAAACAACTTAATAGCTTCTAATCTACTCACAGGTGCAACTGTGTCTAAATAATCAATACCTTCTCTTTGCACATATCCTTTGCATACTAATCTTGCTTTTTTTCTTACTACTGTGCCATCTTCATTCATCTTGTTTCTGAATATCCATTTTTTTCCAATCACAATCTTATCACTAGGTCTTGGGACTAGTTCCCAAGTGTCATTCTTAACAATCTGATCAAGTTCTTCTTTCATAGCATCATGCCAATCTGAATCATTACATACATCTTCAACACTTAAATGTTCAATCTAAGATAGTAAACATACCGCTTCATTGCTAGTTGAGTTCTTTTCTTGGGACCTTGTTAGGACTTTGGCACTCTGATCTGCAATGATGTCTTTCTTGGAATGATTTCTTGATGTAAACTTTGGAACTTTGGGTGATGCTGACTTATCAGCCTTGGGAGTTTCTTCTTCACTTGTCTTGGGATCATTGAATAACCCATCAATACTATTAAACATTTCTTCAATAACTATCTCACTAGAAGAGGGTCTAGGTTCTTCCTCAATCATGGGTGAGTAATCATGATATCTTTCTTGAATCATAAAATTTTCATCAATCTTTACATGAGCACTTTCAATGATCTTCTTCATCCTTAAATTGAAACATTTATAAGCTTTACTTTTAGTAGAGTAACCAAGAATAATACCTTCATCACTTCTTGCATCAAACTTGCCTACTGCTTCATCCCTCTTGATGTAGCACTTGCTTCCAAAGATTCTGAAGTATTTTACTATGGAAACATTACCAAACCATATCTCATATGGTGTTTTTTCAGTGCCTAGCCTCAATTGAATTCTATTGATGGTATAGACTGTTGTATTGACCACATCTCTCCAATAGGTGTGTACAACTTTTTCTTCTATCATAATGGTGCATGTTGTATCAAGAATGATCTTATTCCTTCTCTATGCAATTTCATTCTGATGAGGGGTTCTAGGTGTACTTAGTTGTCTCTTTATGCCATGTTCTTTGCAGTACTCATAGAATCTATCAAAGGTGAATTCTCCTCCTCTATTTGATCTCAAACACTTTATCTTTAGTCAAGATTCATTCTCAACGTTAGCTTTGAATATTTTGAACTTATCAAATGCTTTTGACTAATCTTTTTAAGAATGCAACCCACATCATCCTAGTATAATCATCAACAAAAAAAAATGAAGTACCTTTCACCATAGTATGATCTTGTTTGAGTTGGACCACACAGATCTGTATGAATCAGATCCAACTTGTTCTTTGCTAAATTCTACTTTCTCCTGAATGATTTTCTCACATGCTTCCCCATCACACATCCCTGCAAATAGTATGAACTGGCTTTGCTATGCTAGGTAGATCTCTTACTGCTTTTACATTTCTTATCTTTACTATGTTATCAAAATTGATATTACATAGTCTCTTATGCCACAACCAACTGTCATCAACTTTAGCAACAAAAAAATTTGCCTCTGGATTGAGTTGAAACACATTACCTCTTTTTTTTTAGCCTAATGCAATCATAACACCATCCTTGTTGTTAATGATGCATTTTTCATCTTTGAACTCCAACAGATAGCCTTTTCCAAGTAACTAACCAACACTGAGAAGGTTATGTTTCAAACCATCAACATAAAGAACATCATCAGTACTGTTATTTCCATCCAACATGATGGCTCCTCTACAAACTATTGGTTTAGGAGTGTTATCTCCAAATCTGACCATACCTCCATTGTATTTATCCAAATGAATAAACCTACCTTTATCACTAGTCATGTGATGTGAACAACTACTATTTATAATCCAGTCTGTCCTTATGTCAGCTTGTGAAATCAATGCAAGTTCTTGATTTCCTTCTTCTCTTCATGAGCTATCTTATTGTTCATTTTATCTAGAATAACAATAAATCCAATTTCTTCTTCACCAAATTCATCATCTGATACACCATCTCTAGCATAGTAGCATTCCTTAGAATACTTAGGCTTGTAATCCTTTTTTATCTTTCTAGCTCTAGTAGGACACTTAGATGCAAAGTGACCAATCTTATTACAAGAAAAGAACTTAAATGGTAATTGACCTTCATATTTTCCTTTTCCTTTCTTTTCTCTTTTAGCAATCATAGCAATGAAATCCTCTAGAATTTTCTCTTCATCATCATCATCAAAATTACCAGAAGTGTTTTCAAATTTCTTACCATGGAATATTGCTTTGAAGGTTGTTTCACTCTTTGGTTTTAACTTCAATCTTGAGATCTCAAAAGCGGAGAGTTTTTTTTATCAAAGTCTCTCTCTTGAAGTTTGATGTAAGCTACATGGTCTCATCAAGGATGTTGATCTTGCTTTCATATTCAGGAGTAAGAGTAGTCATCAATTTGTCCATAATGTCCTCTTCTAAAATCTCTCCACCATTGTTTCCGATTCCAACAAATGCTTCATTTATCCTTTGATTGTAAGCTCTGATGTTTTTCTTAGGAAGCATCTCTAATGCATTGTATCTTTTCTTCCAAGTCTTACTGCACACATCCTTTTATTGTTTGTCTCCTTCAAATATGTCTTCTAGGTGCTTCCATATTTTGTGGGTTGTATCCACCTTTTTTATTTCTAAAAGCTCTAGATCAGATAGGGTGTTGATAAGAGCTTCTTTATCAATAGAATCTTCTTGTGCAAGGTCATCTAGGGTAGGTATCTTAGCTGCTTTGATAGTCACATTAAGAACTTCAAAAGCAATGCACTGCAAATGTGTTACCATCTTGTTCTTCCAATCAAGATAATTTTCTCCATCAAACTTAGGACTTTCTTTCTTGAAGTACACCATCTGATCAACCTCAAGCTATTAAACTTTCTTTTCGAGGCACTTGGCTCTGATACCAATTGTTAGGAATAGTCCCAAGAGATAGCTGAGGGGGGGGGGGGGGGTGAATCAATTATCTACAAGATTCAATTATTTATCCAATTAAGTATACTTAAACATAAAGCCTAAACACAATGAAATAACACAACAACACAATACCAATATTTTGGTTATGGGGAAACCCAAATAGGTAAAAACACTGGTGGGACTTGATACCCACTAATATTATGTACTAGTGTATAATGATCCTTGTTAGAATATCCTTTACCCTGTTAGGAGTAGCTTTACAATATATTAAGTATAGTAGAACTAGTCAAGGGTCAGACCCTTTTAGGAGTCTTTTACAATTGTCCCTGTTAGGGGAGAGGACGCACTGTCTGAGAGCTCACTGCTCAAATGGGTGAAGTCTACAACATTCTGAATAATAGATATACACTATATCTGGATCTTGGTGAACTGAGCTTTGACCTTGTTGGTAATTTGTTTGAGTTTATTACATAGATGTTGTCATTATGGCAACGTATGATCCACATGAAGATCGCACAAGTTAGAGAGCAAGTAAGATAGAGCGCATTGCAAATTTGTCTAAGTGTGAGATAGTATTTTCACCAGTGCACCTGGACATATTTTTTGTTTGCAACATTAACTAGAGTAAGTTCAGTGCTTGCGCACTTGAACATAGACTCTATGGTGACTAATGATGATGCATCTTAGAGCGCAAGTCAGTACGGCATGTACAGAAGGAGGTATGAAAATGTTTTTGAAGACAGTGTGAAGCCAACGTGACAGAATATGAAGGTAGAATTGGTAAAGAGTTAAGGGATTATTTTGTTCATCAAAATAATGTCTTAACAATATAAAGGGATGACATCCTAGATGTTTACCCTTGGATAAATTTATTTTGTAATATGGCAGGTGACCAAGTAAAGTTATTAGCCTTAATAACTTGTATATATGTAATTGTAAAATGTAAGAAAGATATATGTAATATGCGAGATATATGATGTATATGTAATAGCGATAGTGAAAGAGCAGTGAAGAGATATTGATGCAAGAAGTATAAGGTTATGTACCTTGACCTCTTTTTGTAATCAGTGTATATTGTACATTACTTGTTTGGGTAGTGGGCTCAACTGGTAATCACATTTTGTACTACCAACTCCTAATAGGGTTGAGGATTCTAACAAGGCCTATAGTCCCTTAATCAAGACTGATACACTATATGCTTGTAATAGACTCCTAACAGGGTCAACATCCTTAAGAGGATACTTTTGATTAGTGGATCTTTGTGGGTACCATCCCCACCAGGGTTTTCCCTTGGCCAAGGTTTCCTCGAGAACAAATCATGTGTTATGAGTTCTTTAGTTTTATTGCTATGCATTTTGTTTAGCTTCTTATGTTATGCATGTGTAAAGATAATCTATTATATCCATAATTGGGCAAAAGATAAAGTTTGTAGAATACTGATTCAACCCCCCCTCTCAGTATTCCCTATTTATAACAATTGGTATCAGAGCATAGTTACTCAGAGAAGAATCATTCAAGGAAAGCCTAGTAGCTTGAGTAAGATCTCTATGGATATGGATCAACTACAGAAGAATCTTGAAGAAGCTCTTGAATAGATTGATATGCTTACTGATGAAAGAGACACTCTAAAAGGGAAATATAATGATGCAAAGAACCTCATTGAGAAATTGAAAAACAAGTTGGAAGATCTGAAATCTGAAAAGGAATCCAAAGTTCTTATTGAAGATTGTGATGACAATTTAAAAAAAGAAAATGAGATCCTTAAGCATGAACTGAAGATAGAAAATTTGAAGCTTAGCTTGAAAGATGGAAACAACAAGAATGAAGCGAATCTAAAATCTGAGAATGAAAGTCTAAAGACTGAAAATGAAGGACTGAAATCTAAACTTTCTAAAGTAACATCTGAACTTGAGAAAGTCAATTTGCAGTATGATGAACTTGAGAAATATAATAAGATTGTGAAAGGCGAACTGACTCAATCCAAGTAACAACTTGAAAGGCTATATTCAACTAGTGAGAAGATTGATGAACAAGCATCTTTTCAAAAACCATTCTATGATAAGACTGGTCTTGGATTTAACACTCTTAAAAGCAAATGATGAATGCAAGGAACCAGATCTGAAAGTATCTGAAAGCATAGATGAGAAGAAGTCTGATGAGATCAAAAAATCTAAAGATACACCTAAAGAAGAAGAATCTCTGAAGCAAGAAGAATCACCCAAAGGTATGCAAAGAGAATTCAAAGGTAGATGTTTTTCTTGTAATACTATTGGTCATATGAAGAGAAATTGTAGAGGTAAGAAATTTAAACCTCTTAATGGTTATTGTTATAATTGTCATGGTTTTGGACATCGAGATATTGAATGTAGAAAACCTAAGTTTATTGAGAATAACAATAATAGTAGAATGTTTAGGAATACTAACAATGCAGATAAGAAACCTATTGAAGATATGAACAGAAGAAATGGAGTAATATGTTATAGATGCAACAAGGTTGGACACATTGCTAGAAACTGCAGATCACAGATTAATCCACCTAGACCAAGATATGGAAACAATGGAATTGTTTGTCAGATATGCAACAAGATTGGACATATAGCAAGGTTTTGTAGAATGAACAATGGAGTTTTTCATCCTAACCCTAACCCTAGAAATCATGAAAGAAGAAATGAAGATGCAAGAAACAGACAGAAATGTTGCTGTAGCAATACAGATGAAGTGAAGTTTGTTTAAGGCATAGAACAAGGAGACATACTCAACATTGAAGGTAATCAGAAAGGTGAAGTATCAAGTGGTAAGAATGAATCCGTACCTGACCTATCTCAAAGCACTTAATTTATGAAAATTACAGTAGATTAGGAACTTAGATTAGTGTAGAAGTAGATTTATGATGAATTGAGTCTTGTGTAATTAATTCAAGGTAGTTTATGATGTTCTAATGCTATGGTTAAGAGTGCAAAGAAAAATATTATGTTTTGCGAGATTGCAAGAAGTTTTAAGTTTTGTAGGTTAGTAGAAACAACTTTTTGGAAAGAAGCGGCAAAAGAATTGAATGCAATGCCAGACCTATGTGAGATTGAAGTAATAAAAGGTTATAATTAGTGTTATTTGATCATCAAAATGAATACAAGTGTTAAGGAGATCAAAGAGTAGTGATTGGAAGCATTTTGTAATGATTTGGTGAAGGATTTGAGTGCCGAATCTACGCAAGCCCTAAAATCATGAAATTGTGGTATTTTACTTGGTAGATCTTTGAATCGGTAAGAGGAATTTGAAGTAATCATGGATGTGTCTTTAATTAACAATGTCAGTGACAAAAATAGACCTAGAATGAAGAGGGAACTAGTAGAACCCTTGGAAGAAGACCCTAGTTTAGCTTTATCATCTGTACCAGATAGAGTTTTGCATTTAGAGAATGTAAGAAGTTATCTTGGATGAAAGTTAGAAACCATCAGTGATAGTGATTTTACTAATGAGTATCAGAAGATTTACAACCAGGACATGTCATTAAAAGAAGGATATGATCATCTGAAAGACAATGAGATTGTTAAGTATGCATTGTAGTATGAGTTTGATAATGAAGAATGCACTAAGATAATCCTTAGCAGAATTCATAATGGGAAGTTTCGGCTAGAAGATAGAGTGATAAACATTACAGCTAATTTGATTCACGAAGTCACAAGACTGTCTAAATTTGGAGCTATTCCTTTAAATGAGAAGAACATGAGAAAAATAGTCATTGATAACATAGGTTCATCGTATAATGGCAGAGGATTTGTAATTAGTAAGATCCAACAACATGATGTTAGATACTTATGCAAGATCCTAACAACTAAGTTTTGTGCAAATTCAAGAGAGGATGACATGGTAGCTAGAATGGTACACATAGCTTATTTGATGTGTGTTGACAAAGTGCCAGTTGATATGTGTTAAATTCTAAGAATTCAATTGTTTGAGAACTTGGAGAAGATTAAGAAGGCAAAGTATGCAGAATTTATATTTTTATCTTTGATCACTTACATGTTTTTCCACTTATTAAGAAGATTTCCTTACACCATTGCAAGTGACTAGAATGATGGACAAAATAAAATGGAAAGGATCAATAAAGTGTATTTGAGGCATGTTATTGACAAAGTAAATGAGAGTGCAATGTTGGTGATGAAGACTTTTCAGAACTTGGTAACTAGCAGATCAAGGATCCCACATTCTCTTGTGGAGAAATACAAAAATGAAGTATGTTTTATGGTTGATACTGACTTTACCTACATTGAAGCAGTAGAACCTAGAATTGAGTTCATAGACCCTCTTGGCTATGAAATATTTGAAACTAAGATAGAAGAATATGTGAATAGGCTACTTAAGTGCGAGGTTGACACTCACAGTAATAGATTTAGAAATTTTGAAGAAAATTTCAACTCCACAAAGGCTATACTTGAGGAGAAGCAGTCTATGAAAAGAGTTGAGAGCACTATTAAGAGAATACTGAAAGATTCAAGAATGACAAAGCAAGAATTCTTAGTGGAAAAGTAGACAGCAACAACAATCAGAGATATTGGAAACAAAGAGATTTTGTCTGTACCTCCCTTGTCATCTAGTGCAGTATAGTAGGAAGCTACACAAGTCAAAGTGAAAGTAGAGGAACCTAAGTAGGAACAAGAAGCAAGGAAACCTACTAGATCCTCTTCATCCACACCTAGCAAGAGAGTGAAAGAAATTACTACTGGACCTGGTAAGAGGTAGAAAACTTTGGTGCCACCAATTCCTAGGAAAGTTGTATAAATTAAAGATGATGACACTATTGTGAAGAAGAAAGCATGGAAACCTAGAGTTGAGAGAGTGAATGAAGAGATTATAAAAGATGGAGACTTTACTAAGATGAATAAATACTATGACCTCTATAACTACTCAAAGAGATTGAATCTTGAAAATTCAATGGTCAAGCACTTGATTCTAGCTAATAAGAAGTTTGACACTATTCAGGGTAAGATACCTGATAACATATTCAAGAAACTTTTTAATAGGAAGAAGAGAGCACAAGAGGAAGACAAATCTATTAGAGAGAATCTTGTGAAGAAACTATGTGATGTGAGAGATGATGAACATCTTAAAAAAAATTTCAAACCCCTTAGCACCCATTTAAGGACTAAAAGGAGAACCATTTAGATCATGGAAAGACAATATGAAGAAGTGAATAGAGAGACAAAACAAGCAATAGTTAAAGTTATGGCAGAAATTGTTGGAGAGACATCAGTTGCAGCAGAGCAAGATGAAGAAGCAGAACAAGAGGATATTCTCTCTCCACTAGCTATAAACATTGAAGAAGAATCTATGAATGTTGAAGGTACAAAGATTACCTTGGATACTGATGAAAATGTATTCAAGAATCTGGAGAACATTATTGACAATTATGCTCTTGATGAACTGGATAGAACTGTAGAAGCAGAGTAGACCCAATCTATTGTTGAAGAACCTAAAGTGACAAAAGTACAAGCACGTACACCCTCTAAAGTAGAAATTAGTCTTACTCCTCAGACTAGAAAGAAGAAGAAAATTAGATCTTTGTTTGAGGATTTGGGAAATGAAGTAGATGATGATGATCAGACAGAATTGATCACATCTTTGAACAAAATTATTAGGAAGAATAAGAAAGTTAAGAGTCTAGAAGGATGTCTGAAGGACCTTACTGAAAAGTTACAAGGTGTTGTAACTACATAGATTGTAGAAGCAGACCCTCTAGAGAAAGCAAAGAAAGTGATGAGCACTTTTGATGATGAGTTCACAACTTATCTGAGATTGAAAAGATCAAAGCACAGTCAGACTATGAGGCTGGAATGCTTTTGAACATCAGCCATAATATCAAAAATGATATCTATAGTCTTGATATCTATATCAAGGACTTGAGGAAGAATTTGGGAATAGGAAAATCTTTGTACATATAGTGTACAAAACTAGAGACTTTGACAACAGAAGAAGATCGGAAGATCAAGTTGAAGGAAGCCAAAATTCAGAATGAATCTAATCTTCTTTCTAGCCCTAATGTGAAGCTATGTGATGTTGAGAAGAAGGTTCAGAAGCTTTATGATGAAATCAGAGTTTTGCAAGATGAGAGAGATAGAAAAATGAGAAGACTAACTCTTTTGAGAGAGCATATTTCTATGAAGTTAAGTGTTATTGAAGAGCAGTTGGAAGAATGTCTTATAGCTAAGATATCTTTTCAGAAGTTTAACTTTGAGACCCTCCAAGCATGTCAAATAGCATCTTATGGACTGAGCACACTACTCAATGTTGTAGATTCCATTAAGAAATCATGGGAGAAGGAGATATAAGATATGAAGATTGATTTTGCAGATTGTGTTGCAAGCCTACCAGTTTTGCAATAATGGATTAAGGTATAATCTTTTTGAGATACAGTTTTGTAGCCCTCCCTACCTTTATTTTGTCATTGTTGTCAAAGGGGAGAGATATTTAGTAGAAAATTAATTGTATATGATAAGGATTGATACTCTTAGGGGCAGTATTGTATTAGAGATAAAAAAAAATTTGAGGAGTTATAAGGATAGTATATATATGTTATACTATGGCCACAATTTTGACAATTTTGAGATTTTGGAGTTGCACACTTAGCCAATTTTCTCATATGTTGCCACCAATGACAAAGGGGGAGATTTTTGGCAATTTGGCTGAGTTTATTACATAGATGTTTTCATTATGGAAACATATGATCCATATGAAGATCACACAAGTCAAAGAGAAAGTATGACAGAGCGCATTGCAAATTTGTCTAAGTGTGAGACAGTATTTTCACCAGTGCACCTAGACACAATTTTTGTTTGTGACATTGGCTAGAGTAAGTTCAGTGCTTGTGCACTTGAAAATAGACTCTATGGTGACTAATGATGACCCATCTTAGAGAGCAAGTCAGTAAAACATGTACGGAAGGAGTTATGATAGTGTTTCTAAAGACAGTGTGAAGCCGACATGATAGAATATGAAGGCAGAATTGGTAAAGAGTTAAGGGATTATTTTGTTTATCAAAATAATGTCTTAACAATATAAAGGGATGACATCCTAGATGTTTACCCTTGGATAAAGTTATTTTTTAATATGGCATCTGACCAAGTAAAGTTATTACCCTTAATAACTTGTATAAATGTAATTGTAAAATGTAAGAAAGATATATGTAATATGCGAGATCTATGATGTATATGTAATAGTGATAGTGAAAGAGAAGTGAAGAGATATTGACGCAAGTAGTATAAGGTTATGTACCTTGACCTCTTTTTGTAATCAATGTATATTGTACATTACTTGTTTGGGAAGTGGGCTCAGTTGGTAATCACATTTTGTACTACCAACTCCTAATAGGGTTGAGGCTTCTAACAAGGGCTACAGTCCCTTAGTCAAGACTGATACACTATATGCTTGTAATAGACTCCAAATAGGGTCAACATCCTTAACAAGATACTTTTGATTAGTGGATCTTTGTGGGTACCATCCCCACTAGGGTTTTCCTTTGGCCAAGGTTTCCTCGATAACAAATCATGTGTTATGAGTTATTTAGTTTTATTGCTATGCATGTTGTTTAGCTTCTTATGTTATGCATGTGTAAAGATAATATGTTATATCCATAATTGGGCAAAAGATAAAGTTTGTAGAATACTGATTCACCCCGCCCTCTCAGTATTCCCTATTTGTAATAGACCTATTGTCTAGATCAGTTCTAATAAATAGCACAAGTACTTTACTTGGTCACATAGACCTTCTTCCGATGGCTCAAACACTTCACACACTCTACTCTGCTCTGCTAAATCAACTATGAACTACACTTCAACAATCACAAATGACTGCCTATAAAAATCTTTCCTCCAAATGATATAATCAAGTTGGCCTGTTAGAACCACCTTGAAATCATATTAGAGAAAACATAATAAACTCCGAAAACATTCTGTCGGCTCTATTATGCATGCAACACAATTTGGGACCTATCTAATAAAATAAATGTAGACACAAGATAGACGCAACTCAAGAACTAATAAAATCTTTGTTGGCTCTTCTGAACAAACATAGGAAACTGCTACTAGCGAATAATGACTGCATAACTTTACTTGCGTTCATCATCAGACCATGTGTCCATTAACTTAACATCACTAACATGTCTTCAACATAAATCCAAGTGCACAAGGCACCATGATAACTGTACGGACAACCATACACAAAACACTTCTTGTAACTTTGTCAGGAACACTACTGACACCAACTGCAATATAACTATCTAACTAACATTTGACATTCGCGCCCATGATATCATGCTGATATCATGTCCATGCTACATATACGCATGCTACTTTCCATATGTTGTCATCAATGACAAACATACAGTTAGTACTGGCCTGCTGGCAAATCTCCAACAAATCACCTTTCTCTGCACTTCCTCACGAAGGCCTATGCCGCTTGTAGGAAGTGGTTCAAGAGTGCTTGGAGGCAATTAAGCTTGATCCTTCCTATGTTCATGTTCATTAGAAACTTGTAACTCTCTATCTCAAGTATGCTTTGTTTATCTATGAACTCTTTTTTTTTCATTTTTGACATTTTAAACACAGAAGTAAGTCATTGAATTCTAGGCAAAAAGAATAGACCAGAGCCAAGGGAAGCACAAATTACTCTATTTTTTTAGCAAATGCTTTTGGTTTGAGAAGATAAACACCTTGGTTAACATTAAATCACATAGCAATTTACAAAAGTCCATAAAGTAAGAGGGATCAAACCACAAAATAAATAAGATTGAGTAATTTATTTTGGGTAGGCAATGTAGATTGGGGGAAATAGAAAATGCTAAAAGGCACTTGAAGATAGCTGGGCAGGTGCTAGATTGGACTAAAATGCATACAGTACAAGCAGTGGAAGTTTACCTAGCCAAATGTTTAGAGGCTAGGAAGATAGGAGATTGGAGAAGTCTTTTGAGAGAGAGCACCCCAGCTATTATGGCAGGTGTTGAGTCTGCACCACATGTAGGTAACTGGAAGAGCTTTTACTCTTTTCTTAACGAGAAGCTTCATGTACAAATTTTATTGCACTATCTTGAGAGTTGTTCTATTTAGCTAATTTTGTTTTCATGTTTTTCTTGAAGTTATTTGCATCTAAAGCTAAAGCTTTACTAAAGATTCAGAGATTAGATTAAGTAGATGGGGCTCTGAGGGTTGTGCCCAAGACAATAGTTGATGCATGTGTGACATTGATTGAGGAGCATCCTGGGTGTAAGAGCAATCTTGCATCACCCAAAAATATTTTTGGTTTTATTTTCAATAAGGGCTATCTTGTACAGAGCTCCTATTTATGGAAACTTACTATTTTTATTAAGTTGGTCATACGATCTTGGAATGTTCTGATTTCATAGTTGCAGGTTCATTTTAGTCATTTCAGCCTACCAGTTGAGTTTCATTGCCACATCATCAGTATTGGTGAAGTTATTGAGGTTTTTGGGTATGAAATCTTTTAGGTCAATTTTGAAGGCCTTAGAGGCTCTGGATCATGATCAACCCCTGGCTAACTAGTGCTAGCGATTGTTATCCACTATAGATCTCATCATGGCATTTTTGAAAAGTGGTTATAATAGGAAAACAAAGTTATGGTTAAAAAATTATGCCCTCTAGAAGTTGGGTTACCTAAAATCATATTTTGCATTTCTTTTGAGCCGACCCTATTGTAATAATTGTGAAAAATAGATAATTCTATGTTTAGTCAGCCTAGAGGGCTAAATTTCTGGAACCTTCTCAGGCAGTGGAAATTACCTATATAAGAAAGGTCTATAGTGTTGTCTTAGGTAGTTCAGAGTAGTTCTGGGTAATAATTCGAGGCTTTTTCCTATAGAATATTGTAAAGGAAATGCCCATGTGGATTTGCATATTGTAATTCTGAAATTTATAATTCCACATTTGTGGAGATAATAAGAAGCCCATTTTCCATTCTTGCAAATTGTTGTTGTTTCTATGTTTCTATTATGTGCTTGTGGTATTAAGGGGAGCACCCTTCATCAAGTGGTATCAGAGTAGGAGTTCTTGAGTTTGTAAATAGATTGCTGACTATGAGGCAATTTGCACCAAGACCATGGGTTAGGATTTCTATGTAAACAAATTGCCAACTGTGAGGTAGTTTGCACCAGGACCATGATTAGTGTTTCAATGCACATCATGAAAATGCCTCCACAAAGGGAACATGGTGGAAGAGTTGGTGTTGAAACACCTGAGGTTAGAGCACTCCAGAGACAAGTGAGAGCATTACAAGAAGAGATTCACATAGGAATGAATCTTAATGTCAGAGACAAAAGTGATGATGAAGCTGAGGGAGAAGGAAATTATGATCAAGAAGAAGGAAAAATTTTGAACTAGGAGGAAGAAAGACTTTTTCTGGCCATTTCCAAGATCGGGAAAAGACCTAAGATTGAGGTTCCTGCATTTTTAGGAAATCTTACCCCTGAAGAATTGATCAACTGGATCAATGAATGTAAAGAATATTTTGAATATGAAGATATTGAGGATCTTGATAGGGTCAAGTTTGTGAAGGCTAGACTGAAGGGTCATGCAAAGATTTGGTGGAAAGAGCTTCAATTGGAGTGAAATAGAAGAGGAAAGGATAAAATCACAAGATGGGATTGAATGGTGGACAAATTGAAGTGACGGTTCATTCCTGTTGATTATGAGCTTGACCTACTAAAGAAGATGAAAAGTTTGAAGCAAGTAGGAAGATCTATTCAGGAGTATACAAAGGAGTTTTATCGAATCCTCATCAGAACCAGCCATGTGGAAGCTGATAAGGAGAAAGTTGCCCGTTACCTCAATGGGTCAAGGTTGAGCATTCAGGAAGAATTGAATCTGGTTCAAATGAATAGTATTGAAGAGGCATACCAATTTTCCCTAAAAGTAGAGGAAAAGATGAAAAAGAAGTTAGAGAGAAGACAAAGCGGAAGAGGTTGTGATGGAAGATCTGGTGGACGATCATATGGAGATCAAAATGAAGATCCAAAAAAGTAGGATGAGGCTAGTAACAGTCAGAATTAGAGAGGAGATAATTTCAATCATTTCCATGATCAGGATAATAGAGATTAGAGAGGAAGAGGAAGAGGACAAGGATCTAGAAGAGGAGGCTTTCGTGGAACATGTTTTCACTATGGGGAAGAAGGTCATAGGGCATTTGAATATCCTCAATGCCAAGAAATGACATATAGGAGAAATGAAGACCAGGCTAGAGTTGCACATGTAGATGAAGATGCTAGATCATCAAATTCTGAAGATGCTGAAAGAGGAGAAACGTCGATCAATAGAAGACTCTTGCTGAGTGGTGAGAATGAACCTGAGCAAAGGAGCCTATTTTGCACCAGGTGCAAGTGTGAGGGTAAGTGTTGTGATGTGATTATTGATAGTGGTATTACTGATAATTTTGTGTCAGAAGAGATGGTGACAAAGTTGAAGCTCAAGAGGTAGAAACATTCACATCCATATCAGGTTGCCTAGGTGTAGGATGACCACAAGGTCATGGTCAGTGAATAGTGCCTAGTGAAGTTCAAGATTGGCAGGTACCAAGATGAGGTACTATGTGATATCATATCTATGGATGTATGTCATATGTTGTTGGGTAGACTATGGTAGTTTGATAGGTGTGTTGTACATGATGGTCATGCGAATACCTATTCCCTGACAAAGGATGGATTGTGGCATAAGCTAAAGCCATTGAAGGAGACCAAAGAAAAGGTATGTGGTAATGCAAGAATAACTTCTATTGATAGAGTAAACTTCTTAGATGGTATGCTACATGAGCATATGTGTTTTACCTTAATTCCAAAGGCTGGGAAAGAGGAAGTAGAAGATGTACCTGTAGAAGTTGTAGAATTATTAAATGAGTTTTAGGATATTGTATCTGATGATGTGCCTAATGGATTACCACTAGTAAGAAATATCAGTCATTAGATGGACTTGATTCCAAGAAATAGTTTTCCAAATAAGGTAGCACACAGAATGACACTAGCAGAAAGTGAAGAGTTGAAGATCGATTTGAAGTTTAGTTCATCACATCATCCACATATTGTATATGGAAGTAGTCCTAGAAATGCAATTGAGTTGAGGAAGATAGATAAAGGAGAAATAAGTAGTGCTAAAGCTGAGGATTTTGTATAACACTTGAGGAACATCCATGAGGAGGTGAGGAAGCACATTACCAAGATGAATGTGCAGTATAAGGCTAAGGAAGATGAGAAAAGGAGGCATAAGGAATTTCAGGTTGGAGATGAAGTCATGGTTCATTTGTGGAAGGAGTGATTTTGGGATGGTACATATAACAAGTTGAAAATGAAGAAGTTTGGGCCATGTAAGATACTAAAGAAGCATGATTCAGGGAATGCCTATGAGGTTAGAATTGCCTATTGAGCTGAATATTTCACTATTGTTTAACATTTCAGATTTGACAGAGTATCATGAAGGAGGTGTTCAAGATGACATCACCATAACACAATGGAGTATTCCAGCAACTATTTTAGCTACCAAGGAGATTGAGGCCATACTGGATAGTCATGTTGGTAGAAGCATAAGTATTGAGTTTTCCAGATCATTACAAATGTAATAGCACTGTCCTGATTGTTTTCGGTATATCTTTTCCAAATGCAACAATCTCTCTTATTTATATATGGAATGAGGCTATGAGAGACATGTCCCTTCATGGGACATGTCTATTCATATTATAATGTTTCATTAATCAATCATACATTAGAATAATATATATTAATAATAATATAACACACACACACACACACACACACAGATATATATATATATATATATATATATATATATATATATATATATATATATATATATATATATATATATATATATATATATATATATATATATATATATATATATATATATATATATATATATATATATATATATATATATATATATATATATATATATATATATATATATATATATATATATATATCTGTGTGTGTGTGTGTGTGTCAATATCTAAGTATTATATGTATTCTAAGTGATCATACAACTAAAGCTAAAAAACATTAACACTCCCTCTTAGCCAAGAAGGATGATCAAACAAAATGTGTAGTGGTCTCCCTTGTCAATATATATGACCCTAACTATAGCCATACAAAACATCATCACACCCTCTTAGCTAGAGAAGATAAAATCCATCAAGGTAATAAATCATTAATTTTGAAAGAGAGAAGATATCACCCCACTGTGATATCAGGAGATATGGTATATGCTAGAATATCAAGTCACATGATGTTCACCATAGCTCATAACTATCCATGGTGTGTCTAATGACACTATGTCTCATGTTGTCTATCATATGGATATTAAGTAATTACATATCACATAAATTGTGATATGAAGTATCACCTAACTTGTGATACATAGTATCATATATCACATAATTCATGATATGAAGTATCACCTAACATGTGATACCAAGTTTTCAATATCACCTAACATGTGATATGAGGAATCACCTAACATGTGATACCCAGTTTTCAATATCACCTAACATGGGATATGAGGAATCACCTGACATGTGATACCCAATTTTCATACCACCTTGATATGAGGAATCACCTTAGATCATGATACCTAATTTTCATACCACCTTGATATGAGGAATCACGTGACATGTGATACCCAATTTTCATGCCACCTTGATATGAGGAATCACCTTAGATCATGATACCTAATTTTCATATCACCTCAACATGATACAAGGATATAGTAAATAAGAACATTACATTCCATTTACATATAACCTTATTATGGTATGTGCATAGACAAAAGTCTACCATAACGAATCTCTATTACAAGATCATCACCTTGTAATACCAAATACAAGTGTTCATTGTCAAAAAGTCATCACCTTTCTCCAATGTTCATAGGAGGGCCCATAGGTCCTAGAGTCACACACGTGAAATCCACCTTGACTCATGTCAAAGGGTGGATCCATCATGGCTCATCCCAAAGGGTGGAAACAAGGGCTTTCACCTTAGACTTCTCTCTCAAGGAGAAGAATGCAATAGCATACAAGATAATAGATTATAGATATTGAAACTCCTTTTCAACTAAGGCTTCATTCTCCAACGTGCCAAGTTTATCCTGAAGGTACACAACCTTACCTCTAGCAAGAAACTTGGTAAGGAAATCAGCCATATGTTCTATAGGGATAATGCACATTGAATGACATACTGATATTCTCTTATATAGTTTGCATCACCTCTAGGAGATAGCATAAAGGTATTTCAGCTAGCACACATGAGACTCAATCTCATGATCATAGTCCTCTGGATGCTTCCTTGTAACAACCTCCTCACCTCCTCATCCAAGGTTGTTTTAGATGAACTATCATACTCCCTCTAAATCTAATATCAATCCTCCTTTTCATAGATGCACACCCTTCGAACAATAACCTTCATTTTTGTATACTTTGAACATTATAGCATATAGCACATGTGCTTATAAGTTCTCTAACTCTTGAGTCATGAGAAACATGAAGTCTTCGACAAGAGTAAACACTTTTCTTTGAATTCAGGTCCACTCTCCATGCTCGGCTTGTCAATTGTAATATAATGTTGCCACATAATCATCCTCATTGTCAATGTAGGAGTCGACCATCACATTTATGTCACTGCCTTCTCATAATATCAATTCTATTATTACTGATTAAGTGTTTCACTATTTTATCTTTACATATATGTCTTCCAACGCATCTTCATATCATTGGAATTAGATATTTATACAATTATTGTCACTTTCTCCCATATGTAAACCCTTCTCGCATCAAATTCTCTCCAAGATAATGTAACTACATTCAACAATCCTTGATACTACTATAATGTCCCTCCTTGGGACATGATCTCAATATGGACATCCTTTGATGAATATAGTGATGTTGCTCATAGTGGCATTAAGAATAGAGAGAAGCATATCCTCTTGTTCGCTTCTCTCAAAACTTCCAAGCCCCTTGAAGTCTAACAGCACATACAAGCAACTTCTCCCCTTGCTGTCATCTCCATCTTCACCCATTACAATGGTCATCCACACACCATCTATGCACCTGCCACCTACAACATCAAGAAGTGACCCTGACAGATGATTCAATAAGTATGACTTTCCTCTTCTCTACTTCCCCATGGAAGATATGACCTTGATCTTGTCCTTCCAACTGCTAAGAATGACATCATAGAACCCTAAGCATATACAATCAGCAAGTGATATACTATCCTCATATCTAACATTAGGGGGTATTTGAAATCCATCCTTGAGAGCTACCAATCCATTGTTTTCTGCATGAGCTATTTGGACAGGAATAAGGCAAACAAGCTTGTGAACCCATGCTCCTATTTTCATTTGTGTCTCTCGCTCTGCTGCAGCTGAAATTGAACTATTCTCTATATTATTCACTTCAAATTGAATTTCCATGTTTGAAAAATATTTTTCCTTTCCAGACTTAAGTTTCCTAATAAGTTCTTTCAAATATTTGAGGCATGCCTCACACTTACTTTGACCTGCTCTGCTGCTTTCTAGTACCACTTTGAATGCAATGCGTTTCTTTGCATAAGGAAACAACTTAGGTGTTGTTCCAAACTTGTAAAAATGTGATATATGTAGCCCAAATATGGGCACCAAACAACAATATATGTTTCATCTTGATCAGCTTTAATCTCACTGACTTGTTGCAACTGAACAACATCCTTGGTTAAAGAAGTTTTCAGAACACAGGAAAATATAAAACTAGGATCATCTAAAGGAATATATAGCAAAAGATGGCTTTGTGACCCAAAGCTCACAATTTTCACCGCAAGTTGTTCCAAATTAGATATACCATATTCTCTCACATTCAAAGGGATTTTCTTCAAGTAGCACATTGTATCACCCAAAACATAAATTTCAAGAAAGTTTTCAGGATTTTCATGTCATTTACCCTCATCATCAATATCTTCATCCTTAAATTGCGACTACCTAAAGATGAGGAAGAAATTACCATCAACAAAAATGCATGCTCTCAACCAATGTTGTTCCTAAGGAAGAGAAATATGCCTTGCCTTCATCATCGGCTTTTTGTAGATTTCATCCACCCTTGCTGTATTGGTGTCATCAACCAATAGCAGCTCCATTTTCCCTAGAATTAAATCCTTGCATACAATGATCTGGCTCCCTTGATATGATTCCAGATTGACCTCAACTCCTGTCCAATAGACCTTTTTGTTGAATATCATAAATGATGTATTCAGTCATGGCCCATGATCACTATAAATTAGGTCTGATCTTAATTACTTTGTATTGTGTTCATTACAGATTTTCTTGTTAATTATTAGTCAATCATTCTCTTTAGTGGCTGAACAATTATAGAGTGAGATATCTTCACCCACGGTTCTCTCTATTTAAGCATTCATGAGCATCCCTCAAATACGACTGCCATGATGCCAATACAATTTAATGTGAGCTCCTAGTCACTGTGTGATGCAAACACATTCCTTCATCACATGCTTTAGTAGCAAAATCCAAGAGCTCAAACCAAAATTTTCTAAATATACCCGTCTCTGGAAGAAGTCACACAGTCATGCCTATACAAAGAACCTGTGCTGAAAATGTTGTAAGCTGCTCCCCTTAAAATTAGAAAGATTTAGTCTCAAAGTTTCTTAGATCATATATGGACCCCATGAATAAATCCACGCACAAGAGTAGCATTGAAGATCAATGGTTATCAAGCTCTCAAACTTCACCCAGTTCCAAGCATATGGTCCACGTAGGTACAGTTACTGGAAGGAACATGAGCTAATCTCCCTTACGGCACCTCTGAAGAAAAATGATGATGGTAATCCTAAACATTGTTCAAATGATTCAAGACACCCACCGCATTCTCCCAATAATGAAGAAAGGTCCAACGACAATGAATTATTGTAACTATCTACAACTATATATACCATATGACTTAGATTCAGCAGCAGCATCACCCATTTGCACTGACTAAAGACAATTAGGTCAAATGGAAAGGATGACCTGGTGAAGATTCATCATGGCTAACAAGGGAGGAGGTTAACCATCTTGGTTTTCCTCTTCACACCTGAGTCGTGACAGGGTCACTTCTCAAATTACCCTGGGTGTCTGATGCAGGAGCATCTTGGGTGTAAGAGAAATCTTGCATCACCCAAAAATATTTTTGGTTTTATTTTCAAAAAGGGCTATCATGTGCAGAGCTGCTATTTATGGAAACTTACTATTTTTAGTAAATTGGTCATACAATCTCGGAATGTTCTGATTTCATAGTTGGAGGTTCATCTCAATCATTTCAACCTACCAGCTGAGTTTCATTGCCACATCATCAATATTGGTGAAGTTATTGAGGTTTTTGTGTATGAAATCTTTCAGGTCAATTTTGAAGGCCTTAGAGGCTTCAGATCATGATCAACCCTCGATTGACTACTGCTAGTGCCTATCACACACTATAGATCTCATCATGGTGTTTCCAAAAACTGATTACAATAGGAAAATAGAGTTATGGTTAAAAACTTATGCCCTCCGGAAGTTGGGTTACCTAAAATCATATTTTGTATTTCTTTTTAGCCGACCCTATTGTAATAATTGTGAAAAATAAATAATTCTATGTTTAGTCGGCCTAGAGGGCTAAATTTCTCGAACCTTCTTGAGCGGTGGAAATTGCCTATATAAGAAAGGTATGTAGTGTTGTCTTAGGTAGTTTGGAGCAGTTTTGGGTAGATCTGGGTAATAATTCGAGGCTTTGTCCTATAGAATATTGTAAAGGAAATGCC